>NC_051168.1:62917670-63035170 GCF_013339725.1 Rhipicephalus microplus
GGTGCTATAACGTCATGTGCGGCATTGCTGTCCAGCCTGCGTGACTTTGCCGCCCGTGAGAGCAACCGGTAGTTTACATAATGCGGGAATTATGTTTCTATTAAAGCGTGTACGCTTGATCAATGACCTACAGTCATCGGTCGGCAAGCTCACTCATCAATACCGACTCACTCAGACTCAGTTCGAGCCGTTGAGTCTGTCTGAGTAACTCCTGGGTCACGAATATTTTGGTGGGTTTTAGTTCCTGCGAGTCCTGTTGAGAAAATGTTTAGTGAACCGGAGTCCGACAGAGCCCGATTGAGGAAAATTTTGCAGAGCTTGAGTCCACCTGAACCCTATAGGCGCGAAATATATTTCTTGTGGGTGTCTGCATGAGTCACACTTGCCGCATTCTACCGACCTGAAAAGCGAATATTCCTCACAAAAAAGAAGCCTCAGAAAATCCGCATGACGCTCCGGAAAGAAGCCCGAAAGAAGCAGTCATAAAATTAATTTCGGCATTATTTAATTAAACCATTTTAATTTAAAAATTGTCACGGAAATATGAAAGGGAGCTCAAAATTCATTGTAATTATTTTGCGCAGCGAACATGTGCGGAACTATGGACGAAGCCACGTGTTTACTCTTTTTCATTGTCTCCAGCTTAGCCTCGATTCAGTCGAATGCACGTTTGACGGCGCATGATTAATTACTTGTTGATTCCGCAAACGTATGTTTGACTCTAACACTTAACTACTCAAATAAATTGATAAACGTACTGTTGGGGAGCGTGATCATCACGCAAATAACTACACTTGCTGGTAAAATGCAAATATGCGCCAATAGTGCGACAAGGGACTGAAAAAATTCTACAAGTGACTGGGCAAGGAAAAAAAAAGTGGGGGCCTCATCAGCTCTTTGTATGCGGAACTGGCAACTGCGCCCTCAGTGATCTCCACATATTTTGTTGATCTATGCATACAAAGGTATCGTATGAAGTGGCATCGTGTGTATCGTAATATAAACGATAGTTTCCTATGAATACGCTAAGGTGTAACTATGATCAAAGTGTCTACCAGATGTGTAACGCAGGGCGCGCTTCAGCCCTCAGCATGGCAGTCGTGAGTCTAAGCTTCATTGTTTCGAATTCGTTTGGCTCCGAGTGGCTTGCATCTGCTTGCCGCAGCATGAAATTCAGCAAAGGTTCAGCAGTTCCACTTCGCCACCTTTGCCTTTCGGGGCTCACTTACTGGAATTTATAGACACAAGGCTCACAATAATCCTTTCTTGTTTTCTCGCGATCTATCTATCTATCTATCTATCTATCTATCTATCTATCTATCTATCTATCTATCTATCTATCTATCTATCTATCTATCTATCTATCTATCTATCTATCTATCTATCTATCTATCTATCTATCTGTCTGTCTGTCTGTCTGTCTGTCTGTCTGTCTGTCTGTCTGTCTGTCTGTCTGTCTGTCTGTCTGTCTGTCTGTCTATCTATCTATCTATCTATCTATCTATCTATCTATCTATCTATCTATCTATCTATCTATCTATCTATCTATCTATCTATCTATCTATCTATCTATCTATCTATCTATCTATCTATCTATCTATCTATCTATCTATCTATCTATCTATCTGTCTGTCTGTCTGTCTGTCTGTCTGTCTGTCTGTCTGTCTGTCTGTCTGTCTGTCTGTCTGTCTGTCTGTCTGTCTGTCTGTCTGTCTGTCTGTCTGTCTGTTTCTCCCTCTCTCTCTCTCTTCGTCATATCGTGGCTCAGCCAAGCTAAGGCACTGTAAATTTTTTTTGAATAATTGGCCCCAGCCCTTTGTACCTCAGTTTGGTATAACACGTGATGAATTCAGAAAACACGTACAGGCACGCAGACAGACACACACGCACTATTTGTGAATGTACGCGACTACATTCGGCTGCTTCAGCGTTTGAATCAGAGCTCGCTGTGTTCTTGCCCGGAAGCTCGAAGACGACTATTTTGGCGCAAAAAAAAAAAAAAGGCGTGAACAGGCAAAAGCAAAATCTAAAGCACCATTCATGCGGGAATCCATAGTTCATTACCTCCGCTGGACACTTTGTCGCCGCTCTAGCTTCCATAGATGAAAAAAAAAAATGTGGCCGGCCCTGAGACTATACAATGTTGTAAAACCGCGACTCTGGAAAAGTTTTAAAATTGTGCAGAGGTTGAGGACCCGTACGACGGGCACGCGTTTTGGTAAGAAATAAAGAGAAAGCTACGCGATTAGAGTCCGTGGGGAAGGTCTTAAAATAATGGTTGTCCACATTCGATGACAAAAAGAAAAAAACGAAGAAAAGAAATCAACGTGGAAAGAAGGGAAGGTGATGGCAGGCTGTGTTGAAAGGCGAAGCGAAGGGGGAAAAAGAGCAGAATAATGGCGGCTGTAATGAAAAGAGAAATGGAATGTAGATGGTTGTGGAGGCGGTTACTCGGACAAGCCGGCAAATGAATCACGCGAACACCACAACCGCTGGACGTTCGGAAGATGGACGGTAAAGCACGGTCGTTCACGACGTTGTCGCCCCCTTTTTTTTTTTTTTTCGTTCATCCGCTGAGTTTTTCTTTTTCTGGTCGTCTTCTGTAACTTTGTGTGGTCTTCTGGTGCACTCAATTTTACTAATCTGTCTGAAGTTTGTTTTCGCTTTGTCTAGAGCGCTCCTTTCTGTATGTATGTTGTACCTATTTGAGTCTTCTGCTGTAATTTTTCTTACGGTCGCCCGCTTTGCTTCTTTTGGTAATTCGCTTCAATTTTGTTTTTGCTTGCCTACAGCGCTTCGTTCGGAATTTTATTCAGCTGCACTTATTTGAGTCATCTGCTACACTTTTTGCGGTCGTCTGTCGTCCTTTTGGTCATGTGTTGCCGTTCTTAGCGTCGTCTACAGCGCTTCTTCTCTTGTGTCATCATCTGTAACTTTTTGGTCCTCTGCTGCACTTTGGTTTTCATTTGTCACAGCGCTTTTTTTTTTGGTATTAATGCTGTACCTCCTGCATTCATCTACTGGGTCTTTTTTATTGTCGTTTGCTTACTTCATATGGTCATCTGCTGTAGCATTTAGACTGCGTTTTTTTTTCTTTGCGGGGGGAAGTGGAGGGGGGAGAAAATCTGTTGCGCTTTGCATGGTTATCTATTTCGGTCCATTTTCTGTGTTCTACAGCGCTTGTTTTAGACCATGCATCTGCTACAAATGTCTTATGTAGTCTTCTGTACTTAATTCTGGTCATCTGCCACTCTGGTCGACATCTGTATTTTGGTCGACGTCTACCATTTTCCTGGTAATCTGCTACAACATTCGTCAGTTGTCTGTTGCGCTTCTTTTGATCAATTGCTACAAGTTATGTATACGTCGTCTGCGACAATTTTGTTTGGTCTTCTTGTGTACCACCTTTGGTCATTCGCAGCATTTTTTTAGTTAATCTACTTTAATTTTCCAGCTTACGTCCTTGAGGTCGTCTGTGGAGTGCGTCGTCTGAAATCTTTTTTTTTTCTTTTTTTACATGCACTTATGTTTTCGTTCGCAGACACAATCGAGTCTGCTCATTCGCTTTTTTTCCCCTCGTTTACATTTTTTTATTCTGTAAACTTGTCCGCCATGGCTCGAATGTACTCACGGGGTGTGCGTCTGATTTCTTGTCTAAGACATTCAAAATATACACTATGGCCTGTTGTCAATTCCGTAATACTGCAATGCTTTATTTCTTTCTCCCTCTTTCTCTCTCTCTCTCTTTTGTTTATCGCTGAGTATATTTGTTTTCTTAATTTTTTTCTGTTTGACACGTTGATGAAAAATTTTTCTTCCTTGTGTCCTTATATAATTATAAAATTATATAGACTTGATGAATGGACGAATTTAATCTGCATACACAGAATAGCCTCTTTTTTATGCCTTTTCGTGTATGCCCCTCAACATTGCGAATCGCTGTCACAATGCTAACGTTCTTGTGGTCATGATACACTGTGTAGTGATACATACCTTCAAATTGTTCACATAGACATGCACCCACAGCTCACGCCTTCAGCGCCTTGCCCCCTGGAACCTCCGCACCCTCAACCTTACTGCCGAAGCAGCTAGCAGTATCACAACTGCGCCGTTCGTCATCAATAACGGCCGGCCTCCTGTCGGATAAAGACGCATACAGCTTTCGGCGTTCGCGGCACTTGCTCCTCTAAGGCTGACGCTCACAAGCCAGCACGAATGGCCGTGCACTCGAGACTGACGTCACGAGCAGAGGCGTGTGCGAGGTTCCCGTTAAGGAAGGAGAGAGGAGGGTGTTGAGTAGAGGAGGTTTGTCGCAGCGCTCTTCCCTTCCTGTTATGTCAGTGTGGGGAGCAGTGTGTGAAGCACCTTGGTAACGGTGCTGTTATCGTCATGAGCCGGATGGCCGGAGACCACAACTTCGTGGAACATTGCCGAGTGCATGGGTGGGACTACACTTAAACGTCTTCATGATAAAGTTGCATCTTACACGAAAATAAGTTAGTTATAGTCAAACATTTGTTAGAGCAGTTTATTTCTAACACTATACCTATTGCAGGATTATTGATTATTTAGTGTGTTATAACCGACACTTCGTTATTTCAGGGTGCGTTATATCGAGGTTTGAGCGTATTTCCTTTGCCGTGGAGGCGATAGGCTGCCACTCTTCGGTCGTCTGGGAAGAGCCTCTCCGGACTTCTTTAAACTGCGTCCGACTGTAGTGCTCAGCAGGTACAAACGGAAACTCAAACGATCGTAAATGCCAGAACTAATGTCGAAAGCGTACATCGAGAAGTGCAGCTTTGCCTGCCTTGTTGGCATTCATTTTGGTGGTACGGGAATTCAGAAGGCAGACACAAAGGAAGACAAACAGGTCTGGCTACCCGCGTCCTGTATCTGTGATGCCTTCTCCTGTGTGTGCGTCTTTAACTTTAGTGCTGTCCAATGAATACCTGTAATCACAATTAACTGCTCTACATAGCCGCCATCATTTTACCTGGTAAGTTCTAAACAAAAGCGCCAGAAGAACTGTATGCGTACTCAATCGACGCATGCTTATACGCTGCACCATTATTTTCTCGCCTCCCTTCCCTCTCTGCTCTCTATCTTTCATCTTCTCATCCCCCTCCCATGCGCAGGGTAGCAAACTGGCTGCCTATGGGCTGGTTAACCTCCCTGCCGTTCTTTTCCTCCTATTTTCCTTCCTTTTCTTTCTCGCCTCTCCTTCCAGAGTTTCACGTGCGTGGAAAGTAGAGAGGCGCACACACATGAACACGCACGGACAAACACGACGCTGTCGTACTTCATTATGCTTTAGTATGCACGTATATATCGCCTCTTGAACATCCAGTCCGTCGTGCCCACACTGATGTCCTGCAAAATGGCCAGTGTAGCACCAAGTAAGGAGAGCTTCCCCACAAGCGTGAAGGCGTCGGAAGGTGAATAAAAGCACAAACGGCAGCAAATACTACGAAGAGGCTATCACGTAAAGCGCGTCCACGCGTGTTGCGTGCACCAAAGATGAACGCGAATGAAATGAAAAGAAGGGTGGCGAGAACTATTGAGTCGCGTAAACGGGAAGAGAGGGGGGGGGGGGGGGCTGATGACACACGAACCGTCGTAGGTCTACGAAACGCACACACCGCCGCTGCATAGACGTCTCTTTCCTCTGTTTTCTTCCGCCAAGCTCGTCCCCGTCTTCCCTTTTTCTTTTCCCGACTCATCCCCTTTTATCCCGAGCATCCTCATCAAAGCGAAACGCCGCTAGCAGTAGGAGCGAGCGTAACAAACGCAAGAAATGGCAAGCGTGGTGCGCGCAAGCACAGATGCACGTTGCGGCGGCAGGGGAAATAGGGATGCCGAGAATATGGGAGCAGAGGGAAGAAGAGCGCGAGCTACGGGAGTTGCGTAACGAAGTTCTTTCTAGCCCGCGGCCACTGGCTGCGGCGAAGTGGAGGCTCCGCGTCGGGAGAGCAAGCAAAACGAATGCTCCGCCAGGAACTTCTCTACCGAACCTTCTTTTTGCTCCCCCTCTCTCCCTAGGCGTCAGGTATTTCCCTTTCTCGTCCCTATAAGCCTTCCCAAACGTCGCGACCGCCAGGCCACTGCGCTCTCAAGAACAAGAAAATGGGAGTGAGAGACCGAGAAAGCACGGGAAATGCGGGAAGAGAGGTGGGAAAGAGGGATGAGCGGGTCTCGCCGCAGGGATGCAAAGTTCTGAGAAAAAACAACACGATTCGAGAGGGGCTACACGCGCGTCCACCACGTTGGGTTATTAGCGTGCGACGCGACCCAGCGCCAAAAGGAGGAATCGCCTAAAGAAGGAAGATTAGGGAAGAAAGGGGGCGAGGGTAGCGCACGAGACCGCGCGGACTCTTTTCGAGAGAGCGGAGCGTTCACGCTATAACCGGGCGTTGTGTGTACACCTACGCGCACGGAAGGTATTCTTCGCGTTCCGCCGCGCATCGAGGGCCCCGCCAAAAGCAAGAAAGAGTTAGGCCAGCACAAACAGAAGCGCCACCGCCACCGACGATGCGTGCGTAGGGAATGGAGAGCTCCAGAATAAAAGGGGATGCCGCCCGCTAGTGCCACAGTCTTTCCTTCTTGTTCGCCCGATCCCACTCGCGTTTCTTTCCTTTCTTGTCTCGCCGTTGGCGTCGCGCTCGTCTTGCTCTTTGCCACGCTTCCCTAATACGAGCCTCGCGGGCTACGTCTCCCCCGGCAACTCCTTCCCTTCCCGTTTCTTCCCTTCAATAATGCCTCTCTGGCGTGGCCAGCCAGCGCTCGAGAGTTTCCCTGCGTACGTTGGTGCGTGTATGTTTAAGCAGGACCTGTTTGTTTGTCTCGTAGGTGCTCGGGAAGGAAAGAGAGATGGCCTTTTCAATGCGGTGGCCGGTCCGAGCGCGTTCTCATTTGCCTTGCTTCTCTTGCCAACGCCGACGCTACCCCTTTTCTCTAACCGCGTCGATCCCGCATCCCCATTTCATCCCTTCCCCTCTTCTCTCGTCACCGCCGGCATCATTTCCCTACACACGGTAGCCGATACGCAGGCACGTCAACAAACAACAAACAGAGGATGCGAAGCCACGGCGTTGTCGGGCAATCCAGAGGCAAGCGAGGGGCCAAAAGCGCGACCAAACAGCCATCACCTCCTTCCTTTCCTTTTCCTTCGTGCGGAACGCGATGAAGAACAAAAATGAAGTGCTTTGGCGCGGCTCGAGGAGACTGCATACCGACAGTGGACGGTGCTTTCGTCCTCGAGGAAGAAGGGAAGAGGGAAAGGGAAGTGGACGATGCTTTAGACGAGCAAGGCAAGCGCGAGCAAGAGGAAAATCGCGTCGCTGCCAGGGGAGACCTTGAGGGAAGAGAGGGGTGACAGCACCGCAGGGCCTGGCGCGGCGGCGTTTGTACTAAGGGAAGAAAGAAAATGTAGGAAGGATGGAGGGATTCAGGGAAGGTGAGCGTGCCGCCGCTGGCGAGGCAACATCGTATAGCACGTCGCTAACGGTGACACACGGAAAGAAGATGCAAAGGGAGGCATCGGACGCCATGGAGTGGGGAGAAGGGAAGAAGGGGAAAGGAGACCTCGACGCGAGAGCTGGACCACAATTAAAACCTCTCCTATCTGCCGCCCCGTGCGTGTCGTGTTTCTTTCTTTCTTCATTCCACCTTCGGACTAGAGGCATTGGCTTTCTTTCTCCCTCGGCACGGCGGGAACGCGAATTCGCTCGCGCGTCCTTTTTTCTTATTCTTCCCTTTGGTCCCCTCACTCCTCCCTATAGGCTTTGTGCCCACAGTGCTCTCAATCAATCCCACTCTCCTCTCTACTATTTCTCTTTTTCGCCGCCGATGCTGCCGCTTGAGGAAGGGTGGGCGAAAACAACAAGAACGAATGGATGGAAGGGTTGGTTGGTTGGTTGGCAGGGGGTATAGACTGCCAGGCCAGCGCGGCGTTTGGGCCCTGTAGCGTACTTATTGATCCGAAAAACTTGGGGCCAGGGGCACCCGCGAGGCCTGTCCGAAACGCACGAACGCGTGCGCTCGTGTTCGTCAGGTCCCTTTCCTTTTTTCTCTATTCTTTTACTCTTTACGTCCAAAATAGGGCCCTCCCCCGCGCGTTCTCCCTAACGCTTGTGCACGCCATTCGGTCGCCGGTGGTCGCCGCACGGTGTTAGGGAATAAAATCAGCAAAAAGTAGGGAAAGAAAAAGAGGGGAGAAGAAAAGTGAGCTGGCCATGCTCTGGGCGCGAGCCCGCGCTAGAATGCAGAGTAGGGGAACGCGCGCAGCATGCGTGCGTCGTCCGCGCTGAGTGAGGCTAGGCAGCGAGGAAGGGAGAGAGACTTGGGGGGTCCGGGAAAGAAGCGCAAGAAAAAGAAAAATAACAAACTGGCACGCACGTGGTGGCTATGCCGAGCTTTAGGGAAAGCATGAAGGAAGGAATGGGGAGGAGGGACTTAGTAGATGGCATGTCATGCTGCTGTTTTGGCGAAGAGCAAACATGAACGCTTGTAGGTTCGGACACGATGCCTCCCTAGCGGACTTTAGAGGAGGCGGAGACTACTGGCGGCGATTGGAGATTGCATTTCGGACGGGGAAAAGGTATGAAAGAAAGGGGAAGATTCGGGAATGGTAAAAAGACAAAGGAATGGTGGATGCTTGGGGCTTGCACGGGAGTCCTTTCTAGCATGGATGAGAGGACGGTACGCGCGCTGTCTGGATGCCGTAGGTAAGAATTAGGGAGAGCTGCTTAATCAGCCCCGGGGACAGCGCTGGCGTAGGGAAGCCGGCGTTAGCAAAAGGAAAAGAAGCGGCGCGGCACGTTAATCGAACTCCCCGGCAGGTTTAAAAGATGCCGCGTGGCATCAGCAACAAGAAGAAAGGCCTTGGCGTGTTATAGTGGACGCAGGAAAGAAAGAGGAATGCCAGAAGAGTACGGGTTTAACGAAGCTTACGTGGAGACGGGATGTAGGGATGCGCAAAAAGAAAACTTTTGGGAGATGCAGATGCGCACCGGGACCTCAGGTCTTCCCGGAGGTGGTGGGCATTCTCGTGTTACTGCAAATGAAGGACGTTCTGCTTGTTTTAAAGCGAAGGCGAGTTATTCTACTATGTGCTGTCGTCGTCTAGGCGTCACACATATCACGTGACCAAAGGGAAAAGACGATAAATAAATCGGAATGATGACGCTTTGTAAATAAAGTCACCACCATCGTCCTTATAGGTCTCTTCTTTTACGCTATTTTCGGCGGGAGACTGGCTGAATTTTTTTTTTGAATTTCAATGCTTTTCTCATGTACGCCTTCGGGTAAAATAGGGAGCAGTTGCTATAGCTATCTCGCGTGCTTTTGCACTCTTCCAAAGCGAAGTCGAGGCAAAGCAGACTTGGCTGTTAGCAATGGTGTTTCTTCTCGAGGACTGAGTGGTACGCCGTGTGGAAATCGTGAAAGACGAGAAGCTGGAAAGGTGAGATGGGGAGAGAGAGCGCGCATGTAGGGCAGGAGGATGAAGACGAACATGCGAAGTGACTTGAGTGTGTGTTGCTGCGAGTGCTTTGACGTCTCACGCGTTTTTTTTTCTTTCGTCGAACAGCGCTGGTTAAACGAACGAAATCATACAGTAACGTAGATAAGAAGCACATTCGCACAAGAAAAAATACACAAGACTGCAGAGGAGCTGCAGCATGAAGTTCTGAGTTGGCGCCTTTCCAGTGTACTTGTGTTTCTCCGTAAGGGGATGAGCTTACGCTCCAACACGTCAGTTGGCAAACACCAACTTTCCGACTAGGAGGTATTTCTGCAGGTCATAGATTAATGCCAGAGAGAACACCCTCGCGGCTTAGCACTATACGTGTCACAGGCTAGCGAAGCATTTCGGGCTCTTAGCTGCAGTTCTTGAGACCTGCCTGACCAAGGGCTCGAGACACTCGACATGTTATAACTAGCCACTTGTGATAGCACGGTGGTACCTTTATCCTAACGTCTTTCACTCTGCGCAGGTTAGCAAACCGAAATCGCTTCAAAATGACGTCCCTTGTCCTCCTTTCTCTTGTTAATCTTTAATCTCCCTGTCGTTGTCTCGGTCGCTTGCTCTGCATTTTTTAAAGGGATTAGCTCGGAGGATTTCAAGCTGAACGGTCGTGCCCCCGTGATCTCCGACGACAGCGTAGCTCCCGCCGACTGGTTCGTCCTCCGCGGTATCCTGACGCCCTGAAGCTCTCGCTGCGTGGTGCCCCGTTCTTGGACTACTTTGTCCGGATCCCAACTTTCCTATCTCCCTTTTTTTTTGTCGCTTGCCTGTCGCACTTCTTCTTTTTTCACTATTCTTTTTATGCCTCCTTCCCCCCCACCCCCATAAGGCACTGATCCGTGACGCCCATGAGGCAGACAGAAATCAGGCGCCTTTTTTCCCTCTTTTCAATAACCACGCACCATATTTCGAAACTGTATTTTCGCGTCTTGGTCATGTAGAGTCCAGCGCATTGCACCGCCTCATGCACTACTCTGCCTGCCGTCAGGCAACTCTGTGTCCACGCGCTACTAGCGAACCGAGCGTTTCTGTAGCGCGGGCGGGTGTCCAGCGTCTTTCTTTTCCCTCTGCTCCTCACTCTCCTAGTCTCTCTCACTGTGGTTCATCTCTCTCCACCCTACGTCTTCCCGAATGTTTCCCCCACTTGCTTCCCGTCGCTTCACTTTTTGCCCTCATTCCCTCGCGCTGTCGCCGTCGTCGGCCCGCTGTGCGAGTAATATCCGGTGACACGCCCGCGTGTTCCCCTTTTGTTTCTCTCGGCTCGAGCGAGCGAGGCGACCACTACTATACCACCACCTCGGAAGCACTCCGCCGCCACCGGTGGCCGCGGCTGGGCCCCTAAAAGTTGTACCAAGCTTTCTCGTGCGTACTAGCAGCAAGACCAACGTCACGCTAGCGGCGCGTCGACGGGGCGAGAAGGGAAACTAGGGAAGAGATGCCCGGCGGACCTGGTGGCCAGGCATATACAGGTGAAAGTAAAATAACGGAAAAGGAGGCGCGCTAGCAGCATGGCCTTTGTTGTTTCGCGTGAAGTACGCGAAAGGACGAAAACAAGAGAGAGAGAGAAGGTACGCACTTTGGCGCATCGATGGGACGAAAAGGGAGGCTAGGGAAGTGTACCGGAGGCCCGGCTGGCTTGTAGGCCAGTGTATGCTGGGACACTAAAATAACGGGCAAAAAGGCGTCCTATAGCTGTGCATCCTTCGTTGTTTCGCGTACAAGACGGGAAAGGAAGAGGACAAAAGGGAGAGGGAAAGGGGGTTGGACATCAACGTTTCGCGTGACCGCGTAGGGAAATGAGTGCGTGTCGCGAAAGGCGACGCGCCGCGCTCTTGTTTTGATTCCTCACTGCGCTGGCTGTCCTTGCTTAGAGCGTCAACAATGCCGAGGGTTTCTGGCGCACTGCGGTTCGTAGCCGCCCTGTGTGGCCGCTTGCAGCTTGCCCTTCTGTGTGCAGTCGGGCTGGTGGTCCTTATACATAGGCGCAGCTGTATTGGAGTGTTTTTGCTGGCACCGCTGTTGGCCTTACGTAGTGGTTCGCTCTGTTGGTGTAAACCAGTGGTTTTGGTCCCCCTTTGTGCGGTAGCGTTAATGGTTTCTTGTGGGTCGGTTGTGTAAAGATGACACTTTCTTCTGGAGCAACCCGGATGATGGGATACTGATCCGTGTTTTTTTTTCTTTTTTTTTTGTCTGAACGCCGGTGCTTGCTTGTGTAGTCCTTGCGCTGAAAGTTCCAGGAGAACTGTACGGAGAGTTCGTAGCTAGCAAATAGTTTGTTTCGCCCGCAGAGCAAACACGAGAACGAGTGCGTGGATATACGTTCATTGTTTATGAGGTTGCAAAATGCGCATACGTTTAGGAACGCGTGGTTCTGCTGTGGTGTTACTGTGGGACTCGAGTCTGTGCTCGCGCAAGTGACAGAACTCTAGCTAGTGGATTGTCTAGCCTTTTGTATTTTTTTCCGCACGCTCTCATCTACACCCACGTTCGTGTTTCTCGGAAAGACACAGGTTACCCTCAAGTCAGCCATTCATAGATGCCCCGTGACTAACATACCATTGTCCAACACATCGTCCTATTTGCACAGTTGTGTTCAAGCAGCTGTCTTCAAACACAACTTTTAATGCGCAACTAGGTAAACAGTTGTGTTCAAACAGTTCAGAACAACTCTCTTTCGAATACAAATATGTAAACTGCATTTTCTGGGATATAAGACATGTGGACCGGCCCGCAACGTCCCAGTTTAGCCATAGGGCAGAGTTTCCAGGGTGGCGACTACCTAATTGTAATAATGCTTAGTGCTCACGCTTGTAGGGAGCATTACTCAATGTGAAAAAAAAATAGTGAGAGAGCGAGAAAATTAAAGAAATAAAGCGACAGGCAGGAGGGCTGTTAAATTTTTTTCTTGATAAGTACCCAATTGAAAATTCTCACACGATACAAATGCCTCATATCCAGTGATCTCGTATGAACACATATGAATCATGACTTTTCTCGTATGATCAAACGAGATTATTCGATGTTTCGTGCGTGTCATATGAAATTTCGTGATATGGCATGTCTATGACATATACAGACATGACCCAACTCGCGCATTTTTTCGTAAGGCACCCCAATTCCGTCATCACGTGTAAAAGCAGAAGTGGGAGACAAAACAATATGCTTGTTAAGGCCTCCGGGCATCAGTACCGATATGTTCGTCTGAATGTGACGTCAAATCCATTTCATCAATTACTTAAATGTGAGATATCAGAAGAATCCTCGTGGCAACTATAGCTGGCATTCGTAACTCCCCACACCCTTTCTCACCGCTATTTACCATCACAGTCCTTGCGAGAGACAATATTTTTCGACTGCGACCCGCTAGTAAAGGTGAGTTTGAGACCCCTGCTACAGGTTCGCGCTCCGTGTCACCTATGAAGCACGCCCATATCGCAAAGAGGAGCTGCTGCCTGTTGTGCCCTACTAACATTTCTTTGAAACTTTCATTCAACGGGCGCAGCACGGAGGTTATTCAGAGGGGGCAGGCAGTCGATGAGTAATGCTCTCGTGTTTTTCTTATCTTCCACGAGACATCTGATATCAAGTTGGGAGAAAGGGCTAAAGTCAGCTGCAAAGCTTTGAATATTAGCGGCTTACAGACGTTGCTCTTCACATATATGGTAGAAATTTCCTATATAACGAACTTCACACATAGTGTAGGCCGTACTACCTATGGCTGAATTTTAATCCTTATATGGGCCAAGATTGCCATATATTGCTGTATTTTACTCCATGTATTAACCATTTCGTCCGTATACCGCCATATTTAAAATCATATATGGTTAACTGAACCCCATACACTGTCATATATTGTCACGTGCGTCCCGCGAATCACGGATAGAGGAACTGCGTTCGTGGCAGAACTTTTGGAGTCGGTTCTCAGGCTCAGTGGTACAGCTCACCGGAGAACAACGGCGTACCACCCACAAACAAACGGACTAACAGAGCGGCTTAATAAGACCCTCGCAGACATGCTCTGCATGTATGTCGACACAGAACACAAGAACTGGGACGAAATCTTGCCTTATGTGACCTTCGCCTATAATACTGCCCGACAGGAAACTACCGGAATGACGCCGTTTAGTTTAATACACGGGCGCGAAGTCACTACAACGTTGGACGCTTTGCTGCCGCACGAGTGTGACGACACTCACGCTGACGCCGAAGAATTTGGTCAGCGTGCCGAAGAAGCCCGACAGCTAGCCCGCGTGCGTATCACCAGCAACACAAAGATGCAAAACGGTACGACCTACGACATAAATTGGTAACCTACAAACCAGGCGACAAGGTATGGGTCTGGATCCCAATACGTAGACGCGGACTTTCAGAAAAGCTATTACGACGATACTTTGGCCCATATCGAGTCACCCGACGATTGAACGACATCAACTACGAAGTTATTCCCGACGGCAATTGCAGTTCCAGTCGCCGAAACTGCTTACCCGAAATCGTGCATGTCATCCGGATGAAACCCTACTTGTCCAGCTAACTCTCGTTTGTCCTGTGCGTACCGGTGCCTATGTGCGTTTTTATAAGTAGAGTGCCTTGGCTGCGCATCG
Organism: Rhipicephalus microplus; assembly: GCF_013339725.1. Classification (NCBI taxonomy): domain Eukaryota; kingdom Metazoa; phylum Arthropoda; class Arachnida; order Ixodida; family Ixodidae; genus Rhipicephalus; species Rhipicephalus microplus. The sequence goes on from NC_051168.1 coordinate 62,931,795, forward strand.
GGACGATGCCATTTTTGGAAGGAGGCAAATGTCACGTGCGTCCCGCGAAAAAGACGAAGGCGACAGCGCATACGCGCATCTGCACGCTTTTATGCAGAACGCAACAACGAGAAAGATGACGAACTCTCTCTCATGCGGTTAACAAAAAGACCGACCCGCTGCTGTTTTCTCAGCGTCTTCTAGTACGACCGCTCTCTTGACGTCGCGACAATATACTTACATATGACCACCTGTCATTTATATAAGTGCCATATATGGTATTTCCGTAAGGGAGAGAGCTGAACTAGTTGGTCGACGTCACAAATGCCGGTAGTCTCTTGATCATTTCATGTGCCCGTGTTTGCACGCCCTCTATTTCGGAGTGACATATCTTGCTTGATAAACCAAGTACGACTATCGCTTTTTGAATGCCGATTTAGTCGTTTGTCAATTTCGTCCGCATATATAAGATCATCTTAGTCCAACATATATCCAACTCCAAGTCGGTGCTCGTCTGTATTGCGTGTTCTTTACCCGTTATCTCTTTCGTGCTGTGCCTTCTTGTTGCTAAAAACTTTCGATTCCATTCGCCTATAAATGGCGAGACAGTCTAATTAACTGCGCTTTTCGTTTCGCTTGTCTTGAGTGGTCAGAGCGGCACAGCGGGGAACAGATCTGCCCGCTCGCCTCTCCACCTTTCCTTTTGCATCCTACATATTCTTCTTCTCGCAAACACCTGTGTCGTAATCTCACCACCACGTAAAAAAGGTGCCCTCCACGATATGTACGCTGTTACTTGGCCAGTTTCAACCGCGACTCATAAAGCCACGACGCAGGTGGCAAGAACGCGCATTGCCATCCGCTCGATTTCCTTCTTGTATACAGCCAGTCGTTTTCCCAGAATCCCGCGGAGCGAGTTCTCACACTACTCGCCTCCGAGTTACTTTCAAAGAGCACCCGCGGCTTCGAATAGTCTTCCCGAAACTGTTCTCTGCATTACTTGGCTTCTGCGTGCATGCTCAGCGCACACCGTATAGGGAACAACCCCTCCTGCATTACGCGTCTGTGAGACTCGAAAATCTTCTCTATTTCTTCTTCTTTTTCGTTGACCTCCTATATATGCTCACTTCAACAACCACCCGAGTTCGCGCCCCCAGACGTTCCGAAAATTCATTAACCCACTGTGTCCTTTTCTTTTCTCCGCGTGAATTCCCCGTATATACGTATACGTAATACCCGAACGCCCTCGTGAGCACGGAATAAAACCACCGTCGGCTGTATAGGGCTTTGCTCTAAGCCCGTTCTAACCAACGCCTCGCAGTGACCTCTGGCCAACTCTTGTTTCCCGACCTAGCACAGCCTGGGCGTTTTCGCATTGGCGTTATACGCTTTCATATCTCTCTCTCTCTCTCTCTCTCTCTCTCTCTCTCTCTCTCTCTCTCTCTCTGTGTGTGTGTGTGTGTGTGCATGTTTGCAATGTTTTTTTTTGTTTTTTAATAAGTCCGCGTCGTATTGTAGATTGTACCCCAACGTTATAATGTCAAGGTACTCGGTATTGTCCCAGTTTCACTTTCATAACTCTGCGTTGTATAGTAGTACAGATAGGTGCTTCCATTTCCGAAAATGGTTCTGCTTTGTGTGTACTCTAGCTTGCGGTGTACACCTGTGCTTTGTGACGGTGGCTTTACGTTGACTGTTCGATGGCGGCAATATGGTCCTCTCAGTGGCTTCCAAGAACACTGCGTCGTTTTTTTTTTCATGCAGGCTGCAGGCTCGCTATATAGCAAGTCTTGGGGGTGTGCATGCCCGTGTTGCATAGCCGAGTTGGGGAAGGGGGAAGCAAGCGCTCTTTTGTACTCCCCCCCCCCTTCTCTGCCGAAGCCCATGCTGTTGAGTGTAGTTTCCGAAGTCGCACGGTGGTCTTTCATAACGTTAAGTTCCTGGAATTGTCGCCTCCCGTGCACAAAGTCGTCTTTGTTGATCCCACCTGCATAAAAAATATATAGAGAGGCAGAGCATGTTGAAAGCCAAGCTAGGTCGTGAAGTATATAAGTTTCTTTATTAAATAACGCCGAGGAAGTTTTCTGGACCGTGTCCCCATATACGGGAGCAACATGCCCGTCTATGAATACGTGAGCAAAATATGGTGTGTATGAATACGTGAGCAACATGGTGGTGTTTGAATGCCACTCGTGTGACTGCCTTGTGTATACGGCTTAATTCTTCTGATTGAGTTGGCTTTAAAAAAGACAGCGCCTCGGAGGTAGTCACCGTACGGTTCTCGGAACGCTTATATTGAGCGGATCATAGATGGCGTGAGAACTTTGTTTGCTTTCTTGTGTTTTTGTTCGCGATGTTATTTTATTGAAAATGTCGCTACTGGAGGCCCGACAGAGCGTCGGTGTGTGCGTCTTTTCTGCACTGACAGTGTCGGCACAAAGTTTATCTGAACGTGCGAGCCAGTAGTGGCCTTCATTCAACGGCTTTCATTGAAACGGCTTTTATTGAATAAGCAGTAAATATTAGAAGTGGAGATATTCAATCCTTCCGCTGCACCATGTTGTGCGAACAGTAATTATCATACTGAACCGGTGTGCACTTTGTCTTCTTCGACCTACTGCTTCGTTCCCACAACACGTGCACCGACTTGTCCGGCGTGGAATACAAAAAACGGCGATGGGCAAGTCTGTTACTCGTATAAAAAAATCTCGTAACAACTAGTCGCGGGCCTTAAGTCACGTAACATTCAGTCATTTAGCTAGTCACCTGGAATGTTCCCGTCAAAGACTACGTAACAACTAGTCACCTGACTAAACGACCAATATCACGTAACAGGCTGTTACGTGACATTGGTTACGCAACAGACAGTTAGTGGCATGTCCGGCGAAGTGTATACCAACACGTATTACTACTTGGAAACACCTAAAGGATATCAAGCAAAAGCTTGGGATTACTACCAAGACTTAGCTATGCCGATTACTAGCTCTGGTGATGGTTTCAGCCTCGCACTGCTGGTTCAAGCTGCACATTCTTTTTGAAGGAGCCATGCTTCTTAAGCTCTCGCGATGTCCATTCACGCCCTTGTTGGACCGAAACGAAGGTGTCACATAAACACAGGTGTTACATGCAGCATTCATAGCGTGCACATGGTTTTAAAATACGCCGTACTCTGTCCGTCCGACTGGCCGTGCATATATCTCTCCGTCTTTTTACAAGCCGGCGACTTCGCCTTAGACATTATAGGCCTTAAGACCTGGCTTTTCTCCGTCACCAGCATTCACTTCGTGAATCTGCAGCAATGTTTTATTAAGGTGGTGAAATAGACGGAAATATAGTGATTGTCTGGCAGTTTCTTTGTGTCTGTAGCATCCGGTTTGTTTAAAAACACACGTTGTTTATCAAAGGCAAGCGTAAATGTCAGTCTATAACTGACATCGACGGTAAATATAAGCCTTAAGCGTGTATATTGTTCTGCTGACTAAGGAGTACCCGTGGTATACAGTACGCTATCTGACCACTTTCGATAGATCAGCATATATCTTGGTGTATCGTTAGACTAACACATTCCTTCAGCTATTGTTCTCCGCATGGCTAACGGAAAGAAGTGTCGCGGAAAGAACTGCTTCCATAACTAACTCAACGCTATGGCAGCATTGAACTGTACCACAAACGTGCTTCTTCGTTCTTAGTGACCGCTATCGCCAGTGCATGATTCTTGCCAACACTCTCGCTCTGCTGCGCTTAGCCGAGAGTGTCCGGTCTGTCGTAAAACTACTGCATTGTCTCAGTGTCGGTCTCCACTCCTCGCATCTAAATCACGAGACCTAAGCGAGCCTACGCGCAGCATACCGGACGCTGCATGCGGACCAAGTTCTGTACAGCTGCAGCACGTGTTCTCCCGTTAACAAACCTTAGTTAAGTTCGTGCAACTCGGCGTGCGTTTCCATCACACTCGCCATGCTACACGAGCACGCAAACTTCAAAGCGTCAGTATACAAAACTTGGGATATGGCTCCCCAATCGGGAAGCAACTTCGCCTCGAGCGAAGGAGTGTGAAAAATCTGCGCTCCCAGCATCGCATCGGCGACGAGTGTTGTCGCGCGATTTGGACACCTTGCGAACAAACAAACAAAGCAGAAAGTGAGACAGATGGAAGAGCGGGCTCCCTGTGTAAGCTTTCCGAACTCGTCCTTAGAGTACACGAAGCCTCTCGCACACAGCATGCACTATACAAGCTATAGAGTTGAGTGTTTCACGTGGTGCAACTAAACTCCCGGAGGAGGTTTGTTTCCTATCTCCTTCTTCTCGTCCCCCTGGCGTCCGGCGTGGCGTGGCGGAAGCGTCGGCCCTGCAGCTGTCATTTATTTAAATCCCACCCTATCCACTCTCGGCGCGTGCTCGAACGCGCGAGCCTGTCTACATTATTTAGAAACCATCCCCCCTTCCTTTTCTTCCCTCACAACGGTGTTATACGCGGCTCGCGTGCCTCGGAAGCCTTGGGCGTGCGCCGAAATACGAAACAACACTGGATACACCTACAGCGTTCTCGGCATTCAGTGGCAACGGGGCGATGCGCCTGTTTACCGGCGATTGTTTGTTGCAGCTCCCCCTTCTCGTCCCCCAACCCCGATTACACCGCTCTTCCCAACCCCACACCCGAAAAACAATTTCCCCCTTTCCTCAAAAGCTTCCCTCGTCCGGTTTCTCCCCTATTCTATCATCCGTCTAGCGAAAAAAACCTGGCTGGAGGTGAGTCACGGCGCCCCCCTCTCTCCCCCATTTCGTCAGTGGTACGCGTCTTCTCTATGTACCGTTTTCCCGATTTCCCGCGTCTGATGCCTTCCTTTGGGGAACTTACGAAAGACGTCGCGGTGGTGTTTCTCCAGTTCGGCCTTCTTCAATTTAACGGGATTTACACATGGCGTTACAACTGCGAACCTTGCGGCCTATCCGTTCAGCTGGACGCCCAAATTCGTCGCAGTGAAAGTCTTTGTTTCTGCAGTTTTGCGGGGCATCCAGCTCCTCACTCCTTTCACCATCACCCTATCTTTATCACACGTAACACTATTTCTTCCCTGTATCCTTATTTCTTTACGACGCTCCTACTGCGAATCCCTGCACGCTGTAATTCGGTTTCGTGTAGAGTCTGGGTTGTTTGGGTCCAGCGTGAGACCCAGTACCTCACTCCCTCTTTACTCCATCACTTCCCCTCTTTCACGCGTAGCGTCTCCCTCCATTAAGAAACCACGTCATGTAGAAACAATGCCGAGCGTCGGAACGCTATTAAGAAGCCGTACAACACACGCGTCCCACGCTTCTCCGTCTCCATCTCTCCCTGAAAATTTCCCCGAATGCTTCGCCCGTACTTCCCTTCTGCCCCCTCGTCTCGCTCTTGATTACCACCTTACGTCACGTCCAAAGCCTCTCTGCAATGGAGAGGCAGCGTATACTCGCTCCCCGCGTTGTCCGACGCGTAAACAAATAAACAAGCGAGAAAACGAACGCGGAGGAGATGACTCTCTGAAGAACGAAAGATAGAGGGCGCGCATCTCGCAAATTGAAGGTGAGCGACAGACGAGGAAGCGGTGGGAAAAGCGGTTGGCAAAAGGGCGTCGGGAAATTGGACTCAGAAACGAAACTGAGCTAAGCCTAACGTGGCGGCAACTCTTTCTCTCTCTTGCTCTCTTCAGTCCACGCGTCGTCTGTTCCTAACGCATTCGACCCAACGCGGCCGCCTCTCATCCGACGCATTGGGGGACGTGCGTCGTCCAATCCCGCCGGGAGAGGGTCGCTCGCTGTAAACAATAACGGGGCTTATATGGGGAAGTAAATAGGGAAGCGAGGAATTAACAGTAAACAGATGCCGCGCCGCTGTGCAAGGCCTACACCGTGGTGCCACTGCTGCTGGCGTGCGCGTCAACCCTTTTCCTGGCCATTTCCTCCGAAGCCCGTCCCTCCGCCTCCCGAGTGAAGCAGTGCGAGCATGAAAGGGTTGAACGGGAGAAAGATGTAGGGAAGGAAGAGGGAAGTGTGACGTTCGTGAGGTCTGGGCGCTCGACAGCTCGGCCTTTTACGTCTCACCCTTGCACACAGGCCGGCGGCGAGTGCAGTGTAGAAGTGATAGCTGCTCGCCTCTGCTGCCCAGCGCCCCAAACGTAATTTTCGAACAACCCTTCCCACCCTCTTCACCGCATGCCGGATGACGCGAGGGACAAGCCGTCCGAATAGCGCTCGAAGCGGACGCGCGCTTTGGGGACCAAGTGTTGTTGTCGTCCCCTTCTATCGCTAATATAGTTGACAAGTAAACAAACAAACAACGAGAGAAAGGGTGCGGCGCGTCTCCTCGAAATGACAGCTGCTCGCAGCGTCCGCGGATTGCGTCATTCGTGTATGTATATGTATATATATATATTTGTTGTTATACGAAATGGGGAAAACAGGGAGGGAATGCTCGTGTGCACACGACGTTTTGTTGGAGCACGCTTGTCGTCTGCTGTCGCTATGTCGTCGTCGGCGGCGAGTCATTTCTGCGCGTCGTCCGCTTCGCGTCCAACGAGCAGACGACGCGCAGAAATGTTCGTGCGGCGTCCACCTATATGCGTTTGGCGCTAGGAGGAATGATTGTACGGAGGGAAGAGGCGGCACAAGATTGCACACACACACACAAAAAAATGTTGCGTGGAATCAGCGGAATGACGCTTAGCGCGTACAAAGCAGTCCCCCCTTTTCACCGTTCGCGAGTGACACCCGTCGCATGGCTGCATTTATATCTCTTCCAGCTATCCTCAACCTCCTCCTCCACGCTCTCTTGTGGATGTTTCTTTGTAAACTAACAACTCCTTTTTGAACGCTGATCTCGACAGCTCAGATAGCTGTGAGAGTGTGCCATCTCGTGCTGCCGTTTATTTTTTTCTTCGCCCTCTCCCCTTGTGCTTGCTTGGAGTGCGCTTGATTCCGGCTGCCAACAGCTTGCTCGGAACGAAAACGACTATTGTATGTCTAGCGTTATAAGTGCGACGCGATGCGCGCGCATGCAGTCAAATGCAGACGACATCTTTCGTCGACGCGTGTCGAGTCGTCTGCTTCGGTGTTCTCGTCTTATCCCGTTTCGATTCACGTCTGGATCTTCAAAAGGGGATCGTCGTATGCTTATTAAACGTGCATTATTGTTTCGTTCTTCTGTAACAGCTTGAGCCGAGGGGTTCATTGTTTTGGACTATGTTTTTTCGCTTATGCTTGGAATTCAGCTCTAGATTAATTAGGTCGTGAAAGTAGCTTTCGTAAAAATATCTAGCGCCTGAAAGCTGCACAGACTCTGTGAATAAAATTGGGTTGGAATTATGTTTCGGGTTCGATTACGTAAGAAACACCGTTTTCCGAACAATAGTTAAATAAACAAATGTCGAATGATACAACTTTGATGCACGAACCGTCATATAAAACCATGATAACGCAATGAAATATCCAATACAAGATTAACTAATTTCGAAGAAAAAAAATATGTAATTTCGGTACGTTCACCCTATTAATTAACGTAAAGTTAGTGCTATTCGATGTGGGCTACCGTCGTTAACCTTACGTTAACTACTACTAACTGTTAGCCAGTGCTAACTATTGATTCCTACAAGAATTTAGTGATATAGTCCATGCAAAGTCGGGGGGATTATGAAGTGGAAGACTGAAATAATGTTTTGAACGTCATAGCGGCTTAGCGCAGTTGGCAAGCTCAAACATGTTCGCGAATATTCTCACGCGGAAAGGATCTATGGAAATCCAATACATCACACTCATATAATCGCATCACAAGCAACCGCTGATTAAACAGGAATTCCCTGTTCCAGAGTGCATGCCTCACGATAGCATTCTTGTTTGTCTCTGCTTCAATACATTGAGCTTCTCGGGTGCTAACTACAGTCCCACTTACTAGACACACCGCACATCCTTTTCGGTATTAATGCGAATGCATTAGATCCATCATCAAATGCAAATAGTGGCAGTCGATGACGTCAGCGTTCCGTGATGTTGGCGTCAACAAGAGTGATGCCAAAAGTCATCATCACGTGGTAACCTGACCATGCGACCTCGTCACGACGTCAGAGCACGGCAAAGTTTGTTTCGTCATTACGTCGCCATCGTGGCGTCACCATGACGACACTCAACGTGACGTCGCGTGATGACATCATCATATGGCACCGTCGCTTGCTGCGCCGATCACGCCAAAACCAGCTGAGGTGCACAACGTTTGCAATGCCGCCGATCTTGGAGGCAGTGCAAAGCCGCGTTAGAGACGGAAAGCTTTCGGAGGAAAGGCTGAGTCAATGTTGAGTCAATGTGTAGTGCTAAAGTATAGGTGCCTCGATGTTCTACACAAAGCAAGGTGGTACTCATTGCGACATATCGGTCTTGAATAACTAATTTTGTGTGGGACGAGGCGGATAAGGAAGTATCGATGCGCCTTGGCCTATGTAAACTATGTGAACTTTCTTTTAGTTATGCTAATTTATTTAATCGTCCGGCGGTATATATAGACTCGTTTGTTCTATAGTATACCATAACATCGAGAAAAGAAAACTGCAGCATAAGAGATGATCTCTAACCATAGCGTCGTGGTGGATTGTGGGATGTTATGTATAGCATTCCATAATATGTACAGAACACTGAACTTCGATGACGTGTACAAAGATGACTTGTTCCGCTGGCCCACTAACCGAAATTACGTAGTGAGTGGTCAGTGTTTGAGTCTATGAATTAGTCTATCAATGAGTCTGTGAGAGCTGTTTTGTGAGCGAGTAACTCCGTAAATGCGTAATGAGTGAGCGAATGAGTGAGTGAGTGAGTTAGTGAGTGAGTTGCAATACCCACATTTTCCAACGAAAATCGCGATATGATTGAGGCGGCCCGCAGTTGAGGGCTCCTGAAATTCTGACTCTCTACATCTGCTGTCGCACAGTCCGCGTACCTCTTGCATTTGAAGTTCACAGAAATGTGGCTGTCGAAGCCTGAATCGAACCCGGGACCTTCCAGTCAGCAACCGAGTCCGCAACCAATGGATTATTCCCTGAAATGGATTGTAAGTGAGTCTGCTAGTTGACGACTGAGTGATTGATTGATTGATTCAGAAAGGGAAGGAGAGAGTGGTTTATTGAGTAAGTTTGTGAATTAATTGGTGAGTGAGTAGGTTGGCGAGTGGATGAGTGAGTTTGTGAGTAAGTGGATAGGTGAGTAAATGAAAAGTGTCCTGAGTGAGGGGCATCGCGTTGCCGGAACCTTTTTGTATATCGCCGTGATCAAATTTTTTTTACCTTACAACCACCCGCTCAAATCTCTCACTTCGTACCGCGGCACATCCGTCAATCAAATCGTTGTCCACTGATGGTCACCGCTTGTTCGCTTCGCGCAACTGCTCGGACTCGTCTTTTGAAGGTTTTTGAAAGAGGGTCGCCCCGGCGTCGCAGTCTTTTACAGAACGCGCCCGCTTAAATTCGCGCTTTTCGCACTCAAAGCAGCCGTGCACTATACTCTCTCGAAATCTCAAAAGAGAAAAATAAGAGGGAAAGAGAACATGGGGAGGGGGTATGAATACGCGTCTTAAATGATGCCGTAAGTGTGTCTGTGTGCATGCGTGTGGACCCAGAAACTGCGCCGCGGGTTCCGCTTAGAGGATGAAGAAGAAGAAAATGGGCGTGCTCGACGAATTAAGCGGAGCTCCCCGGAAAATCTCGGCGGCCGCGGTCTTGAAACGTGAACGCGGCTTTACTAACAATCAACGTAAAAAAAGAGAAAAAAAAAAACGCGCGTTTGGCTCGTAAACAACCATCTGGATCTGCGGTCATGAGAAACGGCGACGTCCAGTGAAGTGACATTTGTATTAACTTTCTTTTTTCTATTTCGGTAAGTTTTCTTTTATGTTTGCTGAATGGCAAATATACTTAGCCAGCTGTATGTGCCTATCTGTCTGTCTGTCTGTTCTGTTCCTTTCCGTTCCGTTCCGTTCTGCTCTGTCTGTCTGTCTGTCTATCTATCTATCTATCTATCTATCTATCTATCTATCTATCTATCTATCTATCTATCTATCTATCTATCTATCTATCTATCTATCTATCTATCTATCTATCTATCTATCTATCTATCTATCTGTCTGTCTGTCTGTCTGTCTGTCTGTCTATCTATCTGTCTATCTATATATCTATATATCTATATATCTGTCTGTCTGTCTGTCTGTCTGTCTGTCTGTCTGTCTGTCTATCTATCTATCTATCTATCTATCTATCTATCTATCTATCTATCTATCTATCTATCTATCTATCTATCTATCTATCTATCTATCTATCTATCTATCTATCTATCTATCTATCTATCTATCTATCTATCTATCTGTCTGTCTGTCTGTCTGTCTGTCTGTCTGTCTGTCTGTCTGTCTGTCTGTCTGTCTGTCTGTCTGAGCACGACAAAAAACTGAACTATAATCTGCGAGCAGTCATTCTAAAAGAAGGTACGTATACGTGTCAACACAGGTGCAAGGGAATGAACATGGTGAGGAGAAGGCGCTTTGATTTGTCTTGCCCTGTTCTATTGTTTCCATGTTACCTGACTTTTACGTTCTCATAAAATGCACCTCTGTATCACTCGCGCTCACTCGCTCTCCCTTGTTTTCTTTTTTTCTTTCCTTCTTTCTTTCTTTCTTTCTTTCTGCAGAGCTCCTGCGCTGCGTAATTAAAAAAAAAAGAAAGTGATATGTACAGAAGCCCCGCTAAGCGACTCCCGGCGCCACCTCGAAGACGATGAAGACGTCTTAGCGTCGACGCCAGACACGCTGACACGGAGAGGAAGAGTGACCCCCTGACGTGTCTTTGTCCTTAAGCCTCGCTTCGTGCTTAACCTATCTGCTCGTTTTCGGTGATGTGACATATTTTTTTTTTCGTGTCGTTGGTATCAAATATATACAAAAGAACATTTTGCCGAAAACCGTACGAGTTTATAGCGAAGCACTAACACATTCACAAGCGTAACACGAGCACTATCCGACGAATGAATCAAGCAATCGTTTGGTCAATCATACAATTTTCGCTTCTAGAAAACATTGGGAAGGTGACGCAAAAAGTAAAATTTCAACTACTCGGCCTTACGGGGCCTTTCAGAACACAACGCATAGACTAGTTTTGCAGAGCAGCACAGATACATGCTGTATCGCGTAATACAACATTTATTGTACGCGTACGTTAACTCTAGGATTATGCAGAAATAGGTGAAGAAATGAAAGTGCGAAATGATTCTCACACACACATACAGTTGTATAGCGTGTTCGTGCATGTGTGTTTGTGTGTATTTGTGCGTGTCTGTCATTAAAAAAAAACTAGGTTGTCAAAGTTTCTGCAGCCTTCACTACGGCGTTTCTCATATTCATATCGTAGTTTTGGAGCAATGGTTAAACCCCGACAAATATTATAATAAGGGACCCTGAGACTTTGCTGTTTTCAGGTATAACTGCTTCTTTATTATTTGCTGAGCTACACAATATAGATACATGAAACGAGCGAACTATGCGCGCTCCTAATCTCTTCGCAGCAGCCGGCTTTGTAACATAAGATAAAAGAAACGATCGGCCCAAAACCGAGTGCGCTCTGCCGCCCTTCTCTGTACATAGATATGTATCTGTACACACACTAACGCACACTCGGCGCTGGTGTTCGATCAATCTGCAAGGTCTGCAGCGTCGACGGTGACACGCTGGGCGTTCAATGATTCTCCATTGATGCGAGTGCCCGGCCGAGAATGACGAGCTGTCGAACAGCCAGCGGGTGTCTATTGGATAATGTCTGGCTCGGAAGAAAGATGGCCGCCGCTCTCGCTCGCAGGCAGGCGGCGCTGCGCTCGTCGTCTCCGTCTTGTTTCTTGTTTTTTTTTTTCGATCCATTGTTTACGCTGTCAAAAATGGATTGCTGACTATACAGCGACGACTCATTTGAGAAACGGGAATTTCTTTTTTTTTAATTGTCTCGTTGCCTGTGTATACAGATCGTTTTTCTTCTTTTTGTAATTTGTGGGGTTTTACGTACCAAAAGCACGATGTGATAATGCGAGACGCCGTTGTCGATGGCTCCGGATACTTTGATCATCTGGCGTCCTTTAACGCGCCCTCACATTGCACAGTATACACGGGCCGCTGCCATTTCTCTTCCAACGAAATGCGGCCCCGCCTCTGCACGAACCGAACCCACGACCTTTCGGTGAGCAGCCGAGCTGAGCAGTTTGTGCTTGGTTCGACTATTCCCGCTAATATGTGACATCCGATGACGCCACTGGGGCGCGTACAAGAGGTCTGGCTAGTAATCTGAAACACAAAGACGGTTGTGAGACAGTCCTCGGTCTTGGTGTTTGTTCGTTCTTTGGCTCTATCCTCGTTCGCTCAATAGAGAGCCGATATAGTTGGTGCGTGTTCGTTCTGAAGTAGACAGGGCGGGCAAACACGGACACAAGACGCTGCAAGCGCCACACGACACTACAAGCCAGGACGCTAAAAATGCCACCGGGCATGCGCAGATGAGTTTTCGCGTCTTCCTTCTTCTCCTCCGTATCGCGAACCTCAGTTGTACGCGCTTTCTGTGGTTAAAGTTGGCGTTTCTGGTGACCTGACCCCCTTCTCACGTCCGTGTGTGCACGCCTTTGTCTCTTTAGAGGACTCGCTCTCTGGATTTCGTGCCGACCGGTTGTGCCCCCGCGATCTCCGACGGCAGCGCAGCTCTGGCCGACTGCGCTCGCCCTACGCCATCTCCTGACGCCGACAAGAGCTCTCGCCAAGTGGTGCCCAGTCCTCGGACTCCTGGACCGTGTTCATCTTTCCTATCTTCTCCTTACCTCCGTATGTGTTCTCTCCGTTCCTGCCCCTCTCTCTCTATTTCTATACCTTTGATCCTCCCTATCCTTTTAATTCCTCCTTACGCCCATTCCTCGTGAGCTACTGTTGAGGTGTCGCACTGTGACGTAGACAGTTACGCGACTCACTTTTCTCTTCTTTTCTCTTCTTCAAGAATTACATAAGTGCCCCGCCGCGGTGGTCTAGTGGCTAAGGTACTCGGCTGCTGACCCGCAGGGCGCGGGTTCGAATCCCGGCTGCGGCGGCTGCATTTCCGATGGAGGCGGAAATTTTGTAGGCCCGTGTGCTCAGATTTGGGTGCACGTTAAAGAACCCCAGGTGGTCTAAATTTCCGGAGCCCTCCACTACGGCGTCTCTCATAATCATATAGTGGTTTTGGGACGTTAAACCCCACATATCAATCAAGAATTACATAAGTTGTCTTTTTTTAATGTATCTTCGTTCGTTTCGCGCTGAACCACTCAACAAATTTAAACGCCTCCACCATATGCCTCAATTTGTTCTTCCGGATGTTTTCGTTACTGTACAAACAATTTCATTATGATTTTTTCTTCGAACATGAGGGAATTAAAAAAATTGTTCTGCTAGTTTTACGTGCGGGAGCCACCGGGCAGCGGAACTGTAGGCGCGTGATGTCAGAGTGAACGAAAGCAGCTTAGTCTCATTCCGACTATCACTGTCGTTATCGTTGGAATCACCGTCAACATCATCGTAATTTCGCATCATCATTTCGTTTTATTCATTTCTTTATGCGCTCTTCTTCTCTTGTTACGTGACCTGCGTGGTTACTACTACAACAACAACAACAACTACTACTACTACTACTACTACTACTACTACTACTACTACTACTACTACTACTACTACTACTACTACAAGAAATTGTTATAGTTAAATGCTGTCTATAATCTGCCTCATGTTGAGTGTTGGAAAACGAGTTCGAGGTGATTAGAAGTGCTGTCGGAAGGTGCATTAAGGCATGGCCGGTGTTTTGCCATGCCGAAATTTTAAAATAATAAAAAAAAATGAAGGCGTCTGAAAGACTCGTCGAATGAATAGGGTCATCATTTACGGCGACATAGCTGGGAGATTTGTCGGCCTTCGACCTGTGATAGTCACGGACTGAGAAGGTACAAACACCTTATTGTAGCCTATGGAGGCCTACGAAGACAATTTCGAAGTTGATAAACAACCGTGTATTATAGCTCTATAACTCTGCAAACAAGCCTCGACAACTCATAACTACTCGCAAAAACGCGCTTCAAGGCCATAAGTTTTCTACTGCGCTGCTTGTAAAACAGCCGGGACAATTGTGCGGACATCTTCGGTACCAGGCCCCGGGCTGGAACAGCGGGCAGCTTCTGCGCCGGAGAGAAACGTCGCATTGAAAGAGTGGATCGCTCGCTTCACGCTGCCCCCTGACTTCTCCCTCATCTCTCTCTCTCTCTCTCTCTCTCTCTCTCTCTTCATCTTCCCAAGCTCCGCGCCGGCAATGTCGCGCGTTCTCCGAGTTTTCCACGCGGTAACGAAGCGAATGCCCGCGCGGAGAGCCAGCGGCTTCTCAAGCGACCGTGTGTTCGGTGCGGGGGAGCTATTCGCTCTCGTTGCTAAAAGCGGAGAGTTGCCGGCCGTGCGACCCGTAAATCTTTCAGCTGTAACCCCCCCCCCCCCCCCCCGCCTACCACCCCCTTGGTGCCAGCGCTCTGCCGCCGTCCCCTCCTCAAGAACCGTCGACGACTCCCAAGGGTTCGCACGGCTAGGTCGACCTCTTTGACCCTTTCGTCTTCTTAGTAAGGACAAAAAAAGTTCTATAAGTGTCACGAGTTAGAGGCATGGCATGACATGATCCCCAATTTTAGAATATAATCTGTGGTATACGGTTCAGTACTATAGGCTGTTCACCAAGAGGCTGTTTGAAATTTTAGCTCATATGTTCGAGCACTCACTTTATGATGGAATGCGTTGCTAAACATGCGAGCGGTGCGAGAGCTTGACGATTTAAGGGCATGACATGATGTCACACTCAACTTTCGACCGTAATCTGTGTTATATGGTTTAATCCTGGTGAGTTCGCCAACATGCTGGGGAAATTTCACGTCATTTGGTCCAGCACTGGCTTTTCATAGAATACGTCGACGAACATTCAAGTAGGGTGTGAGAGTCGGGCAATGCTGGCCCATTCGCGAGCCGTGACGTAACAACGCACTTCCTGTGCGAGCGGCTGCATTCCGGCGAACGATTTCGTTCCGGGATCAACTGCGCTTTGAATCAAGATATATATCAAACTTTCTCAGCTTTGCATTGGAACTGAACATTGTGCAACGTGTCAAACTTCGACAGAACAAGATGGCTCCGCTCCGTGCAGCAGAGTGACGTCACACACGCCATGGCAAAATGGCTGCCGCCTGCGGTGGGCGGGCTTTGTAGCCTGCGCGTTCTAAGGCTCCTTTCGCACTAAGATATTGTGACGGGGCGAGATCTAGGCTTATAGGATAGCGTCCACCGAGAATCGGCAACCGAACAAGATGTCTGAGTTGCCTCTCGCGCAAGCGCCTAACGCACAGGCGTCTTCTTCATCTTCGAAAAGTGCCACGCTTGCTCCTGTCGATGATGCACCGTAGCAATATTATTTTCCAGTCCATTTTTTTTACGTACTAATGGGTACAATAGACCATTCTATTTTTGGCTTAAAACTTTGAACTGTTAGGTGACCATGGCGTAGTTCATTTAGAGAAATAAGTTGTAGGCGTAAACGTGAATGATACCGAAGGTCACGTGACAGAATGGTGGCACAAGGTCGTGATGTCAACTGATGACGTCATATCGACGTTGTTTTACGCCGTCATTACTGGTTCCGTGCGTTAAAACTGTGGGTTATTCGCTGAAATCCGAGGGCTTGACTAATAGTAATATTCAACGCTGTCTTTCGATAAAGCACGACCGCACGACATCAAATGCATAACTGAAAGCTTTCTGCGAGGGAAAACAGCCAGTTCGTCTTGTGAAACAAACCCCTTTCTTTGCAAGGGGCATACTTTTGACGTATAATAAAGGCACCAAATAGACCACATACAAAAGCTTTTCAATGTCAGAATATCGCTGCCAGAAAATAAAACGTGTCATCTATTCTTCTAATCGCGCATGCAGTACTATCAAAACACGCAAAATCATAATATTGCAATGGTTGGGGTCTTACGCCTTAAACCAAGATCTGACTATGAGGGGCGCCATATAGTAGTGGGCTGCGGAAATTTTGACTATATGTGCTTCTTTCTAAGTATTCAAAGTACGCGGGCCTACCGCAGTTTTGCCTCCACTGAAACTGTGGCCTCATCGACTGGGATTCGATTTCGTGACCTTCCGGGGGTCAGCGGTCAAGTGGATCGAACCGTTAGACCACCGTGATGGCTGTCAAAGTGCCGTCGTCAGCTGCAGTGTGATTAGTCCGTGCTCGACCCAAATGTTCGGGACGTGAACATTTTCGGCATCGAGCGTGTCTTTAAACATTTGCTTTGGAGGCGATATTTGCAGTAACTGTAAGAAAAGTAAGAAAAAAATGCACAAAACATGGCAATTCTAGATAACTTGGTGAAGTTGTGCTAGAGGTGCACATGTGTAACGCCTCGGCGACCTTGATTGCTCCTCGTTGCCGAACACTTCCCATCGACTTTGTAAAATACCCAGACGCCGACGACAGAGGAGGACGACGGGAAACAAATACACCCCTATACAGATGAACAGTAGAAAACAACAACAACAACAACAACAACAACAAATTTTCCTCCTCTGCCTTATTTGGGTCAGTTACAGATCGATAGGCAGAGTGCGAGAGACAGTAAAATGAAGATATCTATAATATAGTGTCGTCTGCAGTGTCAGCCATCAAACGTCTCCGTCCCTTTCTTTCTCCTATCCCTCTTTTTTCATATTACTAACGCCCTCTCCGTGTTTCACACACTACATCTGTCTATTTCCTCCCTCTCACTCGTTTACCGTCTAGTTTGCATGGAGCCGCGACCGTCAAATACAGTAACTCATTCGAGGAGAGTATAAGAGGGGGAGGGGGCCAACGTCGGTTGGCACGCAGGTGCAGGTGTATCCCTAGCAGACGACGTTCGACCGCATCGAATCAGAAGGCAAGAAACTCGCGATCAAAACTGAACAGGACGGCATATACATAAGAAGACAGCCACGGAGACACAGCTATAGACTCGATTGTTTGCT
The DNA here is from genome assembly GCF_013339725.1 of Rhipicephalus microplus. Lineage (NCBI taxonomy): Eukaryota > Metazoa > Arthropoda > Arachnida > Ixodida > Ixodidae > Rhipicephalus > Rhipicephalus microplus. The sequence continues at coordinate 62,948,872 of NC_051168.1, forward strand.
TATCACGAGAACCGTCGAACGCGTGGGATGTTTGAGACGCCTGCTGGAGTGCTTTAGTGCTGGCGGCCTCCTCCCCCACGTTACCCTCCGCTATACCACCCAGCAGCCTTTACACCGGCCGTTTGTGGTTTGTGTTTATAGTTACGCGTGACGTGTGAAATGCCAGACGTCAAATGTTGCGGAGCGCCTTGCGCCGCTGTGCCTCAGTATTTGAAATGAGACGGCGAGCGTGTTTGTATCGTCTTATGCATAGAGGAGCTGTTACAGAGCAGGTGCTTGGCGACATGCTGGCAACGTTGACATGCACGATGTAAGAAAGAACTTGTTTCTCTCTATGCGTTGTTATTCTGTGGTATACGAAATCGTGTTGGAATGTTTCGTTTGTCTGTTTACATTTTTTTTTTCCTGTCTGTGCCGAAAGCACTCCCAGTACGTTTTGCCAGAGTTATCATTTGATGTAACAGAAAGTAAGTAATGAGCTCAGCTTACACGCACCCCTGACCTTGAGCGTGGTCTTTTTGAGGACCAAGTGCGACAGTTGGAGGTACAGTCATGAGCAAATCTTCTCGTCGATTTTCCGCCTGGGAATCTCAAAGGAAGAGAACAGTAAAATGTTCGTGACATCATGAAGTCACGATCAAGCCATATACAGGATGTTTCTACATAACTTGAGGCAAGAATTTGGAAGTGAAATGCACTTAAGAGGCGAATTGAACCAAAGTCATACTACTTGCACTAGCCTGTAGGTACTCAGGCTATTTTTTGTGTGTGTGTGTGTGTGTGTGTGTGTGTGTGACGGACCGCGAGCCCATTGCTATAGTGCTGCTATAGGCTTTCTTTACAACGTGGAAAAAGTAACAGCGCTAGACGTATCGCACAGGATACAATTTTGTCGGTGGTTTCTGAAAGTTCTCTACGGTTCAGTGTTCATATTTTGGGTTTCCAGTCCATAATAAAAATTGCTGGTTAAGAATCACTAATTATTTAGTATGGGGAGAAATAAAAAATACCCTGATTACCTACAGGCTAGATCAAGCAGTATGTGTTTGGTTCAATTCGCCACTGAAGTGTCTGCCATTTTCAAATTCTTGGCTCAAGTTATGTGGGACACCCTGTATACGGCCTAAGCAGCAAATGTGCAGTGAATAGAATAGGTGTAGGTTGGATACTGTTTCGTTGGAGGGGAGGCGGAGGGGGGGGTTGTCTTCTTGGTCGCATAGGTGCGTGCGTGCGTGTTTAATATATATTAAACGGTTTGTCGTCTTGTTTTCGTATATTTCGTATGTATGCATATAAGGACTGCAAAAAAATATCACTACGGGCAGGGGGTGCTTTAATAGCAGTGACCATCTCTCTGAAGGGAGCAAGCTACGCCTACAAATGCTTACTCACATGTCAGCTGGTCAAGCAATACCTCACACTGAAATCCCTTCTAAAACGCCGCTCCCGTAAATACGCCTGTTTCCGTAAAATTCTTCGGGAAATGTACGGTAACCACATGGTAAATGTGCGGGTTACGTGTAGAAACATGTGTAATTGGAATGCCATTCGGGACGTTTCAGTATATGGATTAATCAATTACGCTGCTACATAGATATGATTGTTGGATGAGGGAGAAGGAACTGAAGAGTGAGGAAACGCAGGTATGTTAGCCAGTGTATAATAAATGGTATGCTGCCGTACACTGGATATGAAAAACTCCTAAGCAGGGTGTATGTTCTGGCGTCCACGTTTCGATTATATATCGGGCTTGTCTTCTCCAAGACTGCAACTCATTTCCATAGCTTTAGTGGACATTCTGTGGTGACGTACTATTTATTGTCCGCGTTCAAATAGCGCGCCTTTAACCGTGCGTATACAGGGTTGGCATATGTCCAGAAGATGTCCAATACTATCCAAAACGACAATTTATTTTAACGGTTTGTCGTTCTTTTTTTGTATATATATTTGGTGTAATACGTAACTACGTTGCGTCGGGCAGTCACCATAGTCACTAACCTTCGATGTCTGGTTAACGTGGCCGTCGCGTTAGGTTTCATCACAACAGCGGGAGGTCGGATGACGTCACCATCGGACTGCAATATGGAGCATTGCATATTTGGCGCGCGATGACTTTTGGGCGGGCAGCCTAAGTCGTCGCCAGGGCCCACCACCCGTCCGCCTTCCCTCCTTCCGCTATCGACACGCTGGAAAGACCCCCGGTTAGTGCGTGTGGTAGGTAAAAGGGGAAGAGGGACGGTATGGGGAGGGCAGTCTGTGACCGACACCTCTTCTTTTTTTCCGGCCATTGTTTTTGGCCGAACACCGCGCTCTGCGCGACCGGATGGCTGGCACAACCATGCGGCCCTGGGGCGACTCCCACCCATGTCGCTCCACATACGTGGCCTTCCTTTGTTGTTGTTGTTTGGCATTTCTTTTGCTCTTTTTCCCCCTTTCTTTTCCTGTTTGTTTCTTACTTTCGCGCTCTTTATGTTTCGATGGTTCCTCCCACTTGCTGGTTCTGTAGCTGCGGATGGGGTGGCGTGGATGTCCGATGCACGAAGGCCTCCACGCACATGTACACTAATGCAGCGGCGAGATCTGGGCAAGTGCGACCATGTACGTGTGCAGGGAGGCATGCTGTGTGACGCGGCATCCACTGCGCGCAGAAAACAGACAGCAGAGACCATGTCACCACGTGAAGTTGCGCAGTAATATTCTGTGCATTCGGCGCTTTCACGCATGGGCCGTATTTTACAGCGGGAGCAAGCACAATCTGGAAAAGAACCTTTTCTTCTGGTTCTTTTCTTCCGGTCAGTACATGAGTGGGACACCCTGCTTGTATTTCAGCTGCGGAATCCGAGAGCTTTCACAGCGACCGTAGACGATGATTCATCAACCGTTATTGGCAAAAAAGCCTTCCGCCCATTCCTTGACGAACGGCCGTCGAAAAACTCGTCTCGCAGTTTCGAAAACAACGCCTAATTGCAATTACACGATACAAACCGTAGATGATATTTCGCGAACGCGTTTTGCCACGCAAAAGAAGAAGAAGAAAAAAACAAACTCCACTTCTAAAACGAGAGTGAAAACACACCGTTCCGAGCCTATTCGTTATACCAAGCCTCTGCCGCCGCGCCTGCGACGTTCGAATACGCGAGAGGGGTCAAGAGGTCGCGCGCCGGCCGCAAGGGGTCAAGGGCCGCGGGAAACGCAGTGCGAGAAATACGGCGGCTTCTCCGCAGCCTCATCGTGCGGCCCGGAACAGGTGACCGTGCCGGGCCCTGTCCGTCAAAAGAAAAGCGACGTCTACTCACCGACAGCGCCGAAACGTCTCGGAGAAGCCATTCATCTCTCTGTCTCTCTCTCACCTTCTAGCACTGCCGCCGACGACACTACCGCATACACTCGTGTTTGAGCCGAACTTTCTTTCGCAGTTTTTGACAAGGTGCGGTTCTCAAGCTGAACGAATTATTTTGCTTGCTTTAAAGGGTTGACTGTTTAAGCGACTTGGTGTTTGGACTTTTAAGTCATGGCGGTTAGCGCAACGAGACAGGACAACAGCAAGGAGCCGCCCCGCCACGGTGGTCTAGTGGCTAAGGTACTCGGCTGCTGACCCGCAGGTCGTGGGATCAAATCCCGGCTCTGGCGGCTGCACTTCCGATGGAGGCGGAAATGTTGTAGGCCCGTGTGCTCAGATTTGGGTGCACGTTAAAGAACCCCAGGTGGTCGAAATTTCCGGAGCCCTCCACTACGACGTCTCTCATAATCATATGGCGATTTGGGACGTGAAACCCCACAAATCAATCAATCAATCAATCAACAGCAAGGAGCCGACGCACACGTGCTCTTCTGTCTCGCGCTGTTGTGCCGTCTCGTTGCGCTAATCACGATGACTTTTATATATCGTCTCGCTTTTCCAATAGGGAAACATGAAAATCTCCGTAGGAGTATACGGTAAGTCGAAGGACTCATCTTTTTTACAGTAATAATGAGAACGAACTCCCAACGTTAGTTCTCACGAACTCAGCTGCAGTACGGGGCTTCTTACACCGACCTTAAAGTGCGATTGCTGTCATTTTATCGGCGAAACTGTTTAAGCCGTTGGTTAGGCCGTCGAGTTCTCGCAGAAAAGCCTCGTCGAGCGACCACGTCACCACGCAGAGGGCGGAAAGGGAGAAGGGTGAATGATTCAACCGAAATCGGATTTCTTGGCCTGGCGGGATTTAAGACGCGGGTATCCGCGACCCGAATGCGAACGTCACTACCACTCGGCTATCCAGGCAGGATAGCTGCGTCAGACAAGATGGCGCACGCACGCACACACACAAATGCATAAATATATAAATGCCTGCATACATACAGAGTGAGAGAGGAACAGAAAGAAGAAAAGAAAGCGAGAAAGAAAGACTGACTGAGACGAGAGGTAAAAGAAAAAAAAGAAGCTTCGCTTTCCTATAGACGTATGGTTGCCACTCTCTGTGCCCGTGTGGCTATATTACCGATATGCTTAAGTGGTTATCTCTGGGCTATACGCTGGGTTGGCCCAGCCCCGCTGCTTGTTCAGGCTGGCTACCTCCTGTGGGAACCTGCCCTAGTTTGTTTTTCATGGTGAATCCGTCGGTTCGTTCCAGCTAAGCGCATGTGTTGATGCTTATACGCTCACCCCAATCGAATTCAGTTAAATTTCTTATTCATTTCAAAGATGCTTGCCAGAAAAAGTGACTGTGAGAACGCGGGTCTCCCTAATGCATAGCAAACAATGAAGACGCACACGAAGGAGCTTGCATATACAACACGCGAATCCGGTAAGTCACCAGGGTATATTCATATTACGTTGGGAGACTTAGAAGGCACTCGTGGACCAGCGGCACACTTTGGCGCCATATATTGTGTTCGTGATCTCTGTTATTTAGGTCTATGAACCTGTCACAGACTTAAGAACGCTTCTATTAGACCGGGTTATCTAACAGGGACATTCATGTGGTTGGTTCTTCCATGTTTTCACGAGCATTTTTTGTATTTTTCCTGTTGAACGAGTAGGTTTGTGACGCAAAATAGAAAAAAAAACTATACGTTATAACGAAAAAATAAAACGAATGACTGCTATTTCAAATCTCGGGAAACAATATTGAAATCAGACTATACTCTTATACAACGTGATATTTTGTCAGTTTGAACTCCAAGGACTGTGTTTCGTCGATTTTCTTCCTTGATTATATTCGGCTGCGAAGGTGGGATCGCGGCCCTTACACGAATTACGCGACAACATACGGTATGTACTAAACACACTTCCTGGGAAAGAGTATAGGTCACTTCTCAGTTCGAACACACCACCACCCCCACCTTCTCCAGGTCTTCCGTTTTGTTCGTCTTCTCGTCTTCCTTGGCAGACGTTTACACCGCGATACCTGTCGTGCATGATCCGTTGTATTGCGAGAATCCGTCAAAAAACGCTGTGGCCGGTGGAGATCCGTGTGTACGGCTAGCGAATGCCTGACGACGCTTCGCAAACCATTTCTTTCTTTCTTTCTTTCTTTCTTTCTTTCTTTCTTTCTTTCTTTCTTTCTTTCTTTCTTTCTTTCTTTCTTTCTTTCTTTCTTTCTTTCTTTCTTTCTTTCTTTCTTTCCTTCTTTCTTTTTTCAATTTCTTTCTTTCTTTCTTCGACAGCCCCCTTTGTCTTCACATCCTCTGTAGTGTATTGTTTGTTTATTTGTTTGTTTGTTTCTCTGTTCGTGTACCACCTACGTTTCCCCGTCCGTCCGTTCGTTTCTTCTCTCGCTATTGGCGCCGCTGCCGCATGCCAACGGCAAGATTGATGGCCACTGGAACGCCACTTGGCTCGAAGGTGGCTTCCGACGGATTGGTACTGAACCGATCGCCGCTGCAGGGCACCGAGGAAGGTGCGTAGCAGTAGTCGAGTGTGCGTTTATGGAATTGAGCCGACGCTCCCCCTGTTTCGCGAGCGCTATGATCCGCTCCATGCGCGTCACTGTAAGCGGTGCAGGCTACGCAGGAAGTTCGGTGAGCAGAATGTAGAACTCCGTGTGCCTCAGAGCCGCGTTTTGTGGCTGTTTGTGCTAGCAGGTCAAGGACACGTGCCGCAAGCATCGTGACGCTTCAAATGAAAAACGAAGTGAAGACACTGATAGCCTGAACGATCCAGAATAACACAGTTTATCTATATGTCTCAATAACATTTATCAAGAAGGTTTCAACAGCGCATAGACGATAAGGGAAAGGGACAAGATAAGTAGAAGCACTATCCCTAATCGTTCACCCCATCCCTTTTCCTTTGCGTCTATGTGGTGTTTATACTTTCTGTATGGATCCTCATGAACTCGGCCGAGCTTTAGTTTTGAAAAACATCTGATGAATTGCGCAGCTTAAAACACGCGGAGAATGCTAACGGCACACAAGGAAGTTCATTGCATACTAGTAACAGCAGGTGAGTATAACAGTACAGCCGCACCAAGCGGGGGAAATGGAATTATTACACACACTTCACTTGCACGTAAACAAAGGAAACAAGTAGAAGCAGTGTACACATTTCACAAATGAGCACTGAAACACTAATTTACCTCTGTGTATTCGAACTTACTCAAGTTGAAAAAGCAATAAATATGGAGGGGATTGTTCTAATTTCATAGAATGTCGCGTATGCGTGTGTTCTAGAGTATATATACGCGCTGCGTTGGTGATACGGAACAACTGAAAAACTTCCAGCTGCCACTTCCTTACTCTGAAGAAACGTGTGTGTCATAGCTCCAAGGGAATTAATTGCCTATTCGCCGTGTACGTGTTTCCAGCCGCTCGTCGAGCTAATTCCGCACTAATGAGGCGTATTATGTGGAGTTCGGTATAGGCGTCTTTATGAGGCCTGCGTTGTGCTTCCGCCAAACAGTGTCACCACCACTGTACAAAGACCAGTCGTATAAGAACATCGCCCGTTCTGTTTTCATGCGGGATGTGTTTAGAAAGAGTGGTTAATTATTCGGAGCACCTGATACCCTATACCATGGAAGAGCATAAAGTCGTCCTGTGAGCCTCACACTGTCCCGAAAAAGACGTTAGATGTGTTTGAAAACAATGATTTAACGATTTAGAGTAATTCGTATGCTCTATTATGTGAGGCCCCGCCACGGTGGTCTAGTGGCTAAGGTACTCGGCTGCTGACCCGCAGGTCGCGGGTTCGAATCCCGGCTGCGGCGGCTGCATTTCCGATGGAGGCGGAAATGTTGTAGGCCCGTGTGCTCAGATTTGGGTGCACGTTATAGAACCCCAGGCGGTGGAAATTTCCGGAGCCCTCCACTACGGCGTCTCTCATAATCATATGGTTGTTTTGGGACGTTAAACCCCACAAATCAATCAATCAATCTATGACGTTAGCCATTACAAAGCAGTGTTTAAAAAACGGGGTGAACAATTTAAAGTACTTGTTACTCTACTATAGTGGGCACTAGGCCGTCCGGCGGGCATCACACTTGATGAGGCCTTGTTGACAAAATTAAGCCGTGAATGAGTTCACGTGGACGTGCCACTTCCCGACGTTCAACGTTTCTCGTTGAAGAGTAGCGTGTGCGAAATAATTAACATGTACATTGAAACGGAGCTGTTCGCGCAACGCCACATAATGAAGGCTTATCCGATGCCTCCGCTATCTTTTCTCAAACAAAATCGAACTATTTATACTTTCGACGTTCACACGAACCTTTTTAACGACATGTTCTTCACAAAATGTTTTCTTGCTGTACCTACGAGTTGGATTTTAGCTTTTGCTTCGTCGTATAGGTCTGCTCAGGGAGTAATCGACTGCATACGGCAAAATCAGGCAATAGTGGGGAAGGTTAAAGTTAAATTCAAGTGCGTATGCATTTCTTAGTCGGCTTTACGAGAAACAGTGCTCCCGACCATCTACTTTGGTAAACGAATAGTTATAAACATTGAATCTATGAAACGAAATAGTTTCTTCGCTGTGCTGACTTTCGAGCCTTTGTATACAGAGTCCCACGCTCTGATGTCAAGTGTTTTAGCTGCTGAAACTAAGCTCCTTTTGCTGGTCTGTGCGTACAATCTGCGGTTGGTAAACTCCATGATATGCATTCCACTTAACGAAAACCGCAATATATTAAAATAAAATCAGTTCCGCCAATGGTACGAAGGAACGAGTGCGATGGCAGCGAATAGAAGTACCATACGATGTAAGGCTAGCGGCTTACTCATATAGATCCGACATAGCGTAACTACAGGACATTGGTGGAAAGGGCATGCGGCCGCTCGAGGGAGTGAAGCGGTTTTCCGGCTGTGTGTCGTTTTAACGCGAAGTTAAACCGTGTTATCACAGCACGTACAGAGACACGAGAGGCGCTTACTGATGTCTGTCAAGATAACGGGCCCGCCAGTGCTCGCGACTCGGTCTTTTTTTAGATGCGGAGCATCTTATACTCGCGCCTTGTAGTGCGCCGTCCGCACCGCTTCTCGAACATTCGACAGCTGACGCGCGCGCATGCGCCGTCGCGCCGTCGCCCACTCTTCCACCATCTGTGCATCCCTTCCTCCTCTACACACCGCGCGCGCTTCACTCCTCCACCATCTGTGCACCCTTCCTCCTCTACACACCGCGTTCGACATCTACAATTCTCCTGATTCTCCAGTGGACGCGCATGTGGCGTCGCGCTTCGAGAACATTCAACAGCTGACAGTGCATGCGCCGTCGTGCTGTATATATACTCAAGGTCGGCGCTCGCTCGCTCAGTTGCCGCTCGTCGGTTGGTTTGTACGGCGCGTCGACGTCCAAGGTCGCGGTGAAATGAATTCCAACGAATCCACAAACACTATGATCGACGTCCCTTCGACCAGCGCCGCCCTTTCGCATACGTGTGTACGTGTTCACTCATTTAACACCCCCTCCTACAACCACGTTAACGAATTTAGCCATCGACCCAAGTAAGTCGCAATTTAACACCCCATTTGACAACCACGTTAACCAATTTAGCCATCGACCCAAGTAAGTCGCACTTTAACACCCCGTTAACCAATTATATGGTCCGCATCCTCCTCAGTGTTCCCCCGAGGGAAGCTGCGGGCAATTTTTTTTTTATCTAAGTTCGCAGTTGCGACGCGAGTACCTTCGGCGTCCGTTCATGCTCCTTCGTGTGACGAAAAAGGGGCGGGGCGTTTCCTCTCTGCTTGAGAAGCCGTCGGCCTCGCACTGTATAGTGGCGATGTTATCGCAGGCGTACTTCGTGTGATGGACATGCCCGGCTCGTTTTGTATATGATTCAGCCGCGTTGATGATCGATATGTGGGGTTTAACGTCCCAAAACCACCATATGATTATGAGAGACGCCGTAGTGGAGGGCTCCGGAAATTTCGACCACCCGGCGTTCTTGCTTCAGCCGCGTTCATCCCCAGAGCTCGGGCGCTTTTACTCGAGCGCAACACATGAAACGCGCGGGACGGTGCTTTCGATATTTGAAATTTATACGGTGCATGACGGAAAAAAAACACCGCCGAGAGTGTCCATGTAATTGGTGCCACAGAAAAAGAGTATCTCCTATCGACCTCAATGGCGCGAGAACACAAGAGAACTCCATTCAGCGCGAATGGCGTTTATGGTTGAGCCTCCATGAGCAAATTCTACGCATCGACTCTCAACTAACTAATATACTCCCCCCCCCCCCCTTTTAAAGCACTTCGTTTCAGCACGTCGCACGAAAATAGTATATTATTCATGGACACTTCAACGCAGCCGTATCCCACTCGTCCTGTTATATATATATATATATATATATATATATATATATATATATATATATATATATATATATATATATATATATATATATATATGCTGATTTCTAACGCTCACTGTCATCCGCACCTCTCATACCACGAAGAAACACTTACCTTCGACTCATATGCGCCAGCCCTCTCGGAAAAAAGGAAATGATGTAAGAAGCTATATGGCATTAAAATTGCTCTCGTGATAGTTTAATACTTCGAAACATAACGAGGTGTAGGGAGCACCTCGCATTTCAACAGCCATTTGGCGACACCATCCCCGAAGCCTCGTCGCTGTGCACAATCGCGGACAAACAAACAAGCAGCAGACTCGCGAGTGCAAGCAGCTCCCACCGGGGCGCCACCAAAAATTACCGATCCCAAAAATACACTGCCCGACCGTCGCTGATGTCCCGGGGAAATTTTTCAACAGCCATCAAAAACTGCGCCCGCCAGTGAAAAACAGGCGCGCTTGCAAAGCTGTTAACGACGCATCTCACTAACCCCCCCCCCCCCCCCCCCGATCTTTATAGGCATAACGCAGGCCACGCGAGAGGCAAGCCCATCTGCGATGACCGGAGCCTACAGGCTAGCACTGAAGTGGAGCGCTTGCGTCTACTATACGCGGACGCTAGCCGAACGCCAGAGCTGAACAAAAAAGAAGAAGGCCTAATGTCCCGCTTCTAGAAGCCAACGGGTTGCGCTTCTAAGCCACGTTCGCGTGCTTGCGGCCTGTCCTCGCCCGATGCATCCCTTAATCGGCCAACGCCGCCGCGTGGCCTTTAATGACACCTGGCCTCGGCCTGTGCCAGGACACCTAAAACAGATAGGAAGGACAATGAGGAAAGGGAAAAATTGAAGGGGGCGTACGGGGATCGACGGAATGGGAAAGGGTAGCAGCGCGGGATGACTCGACCGCGGCAGGACCGTTGCCACCTTTTCCCAATCTGCACTTAGATCCTTCTCTCTCTTTTTACCCTCCCGGATCCCGTGCCGTCCCGAATTGCTGGCTCCTCGCCGCTGCAGCCCTGGGTTCGGATGATTATTCCTTCCTTCCTCCACATTGGGCATCTTTCCTCCTGCGATCCCTTTTATTTCCCTTTTTTCCCTCTTCGCTTCCCTCTCGGCAACCCTTTCGCAAGCATCGGCTGACGCCCGCGCACTCTGGATCATTGAAAATCACGCCTACATTCGGGAGGAGACCACGTCCCTGCTATAAGCTTTGCGTCGTGCCGCGAGAAGGAAAGAAGGGTTTCAGGTGAGATAGTGAGGGGAAAGGGGTAGGGAAGGGCGCGTCGTCAGTCGGCAATTTGCGTGCACCGGGCTGCGTGGTAGACGTCCGCCTGTATAGTTGCGTGCAAAGGGAATGGTCTCTCGCCATGGTCAGTTCGACGTATTGGAACCAAGAAAGAATGGTACGGATAGAAACCCATCGCTCACCCGCATACCTAGGCTCAAGATCCCCATGAAGTACTTGAAGACACCCGCCAGCAATAATCGGCTTCAACTGCTTCTGCTGCTACAGTTAAGCGCCTGGAGCTGCCCTTTTTGAAGTTTTGTCTAACGACGACCAGTGAGCCTTAATCTTACGAGGCCATCGGGTCTTGACTGTTTTTTCCATGAACACAATTATAGGGTCTACTGATGTATACTATGTGCACCGCGACCTCATATCTTTGCTACTTGATAGCTCATACCACAATTACGATGAAAGAAACAATCTTACGGTCCTATAATGCACTTCCCCAAGACGAATCAAAGGCGAAAATCATCTCCATTATCTTCTTGGTCTATCTGTTGATACCAAGAAGGTTAAGCCTCCTTGGTTGAAACATTGGTCTTCGGTCTTGCTCTCTACCGCCCTTCTTTGCCAACCAGGGTAGCGTTGGCTAACCAGACTCTTAGCTAAATGTAAGTGTAGTCATTGTCCGACAAGTGATGTATGTGTGCAATTGTATGACGAAACGTGGTCACACAATCCACACTGTTGTGGTGCTCCTCAACTGTTCAAGTGTTGACAGTTATGAGACTTGACAGTTCGACAGAATAGCCGATTGAGCGTATATCGGGTTATCTCGCACTGATAGAGGATCTATCTGTCTATCTATCTGTCTGTCTGTCCATCCGCCTGCCTACGGCTGGGTGCTCTAGTGGTCGCCTGCTTGTTCATATTTTTCGTAATGTTAATATATTTCGTAATTTTCAATGGACCCTGCAGAAATGATGCATCTGTAGAGAAAAATCATCTTGCAGATATGTGATGAAAGACCGTAAAACCACTTACGCTAGGTCTTTTCTGTCGGCTTTCTGTGTACGGACATCTTCGAAGGTTTCCGCATTGTTCAGCTTGTTCTTTGCACATGCATGTCATTGGGATGCAAGTTTGACACTGTGTACTTTTTTTGTGTACAGCGTGTCTTTCCGGACGGCTCGAGATCGTGCGTCCCGTTGACAGGACACGCAAATGAGCCATTGTTCACCGTCTATAGGGCTTCGATCCTCAGTCCCCGCTGTCTTCGAGACGTGGGCGCGACACGTGTAACAACTGTCTCGTTACGAGAAACTGGTCAGAAAAAGATAAATAAAGCTAAGACGGTTTCTTATGCATGTAGCTAAGAACTAGACGACGAGAGCCATCTGTTTCTTCTTCTCGGTCGATTGTATTCATGCATTCCCACCGCCGAGAACAAGTGAATGTGTTCTTTCATGGTTAAAAAGGGTAAAAGCCCTGCTTACTATGAAGGAATTTTAAGGCCTGATGTCCTCTGGCAGTGTTTTATTGATTGAATGATTGAATGATTGATTTATATGTGGGGTTTAACGTCACAAAACCACCATATGATTATGAAAGACGCCGTAGTAGAGAGCTCCGGATATTTCGACCACCTGAGGTTCTTTAACGAGCACCCAAATCTGAGCACACGGACCTACAACATTTCCACCTCCATCGGAAATGCAGCCGCCGCAGCCGGGATTCGATCCCGTGACCTGCGGGTCAGCAGCCGAGTACCTTAGCCACTAGACCACCGTGGCGGGGCTCTAGCAGGGCTTGACCGCCGTAGCAGCTCTTGTTCAGACATGTTAGATGTGTATTGTAATACATTTATCTCGTCCCCTTGTGTGTGACGTCCAACCAGAAGTTAAAAAAAAAAAAGCTGTCTCATCTAGTTTTGCTCTGCCATGATGTGAGGCATTGGAAGTTTTGTGCACCTCGTGTAATTTTCCTTTGCCTCCGGAATCGGCGTGCACTGTTGACTGAGCGTCTATAGGTAGTTTGATGACGTCATATCGACCTCACAAATTTTGGTGACCTGTGACATCATGGAGGCATATAGTGACGTCACTACACGATGATGAAAGCCCTGCTGCGAAGCGAGGACCCTGTTTCATAGCAACAAGCCAGCCACCTGGCGGTAGAGGGGGCGAAGAGCCAGGTCCTCCTTGCCTGCTGGTAAACGCAGAGGTGCCGGCCCCTGTCACCTATAGCCTGTGCGTCGGGGACGGCAATTGATTTATTTGTGGGGTTTAACGTCCCAAAACCACTATAGGATTATGACAGACGCCGTTGTGGAGGGCTCTTTAACGGGGGTTCTTTAACGTGCACCCAAATCTGAGCACACGGGCCTACAACATTTCCGCCTCCATCGGAAATGCAGCCGCCGCAGCCGGGATTCGAACCCGCGCCCTGCGGATCAGCAGCCGAGTACCTTAGCCACTAGACCACCGCGGCGGGGCTCGGGGACGGCAAGTAGAGGGCCTAGTTATATGGCGGGAAATGGAGTTGTTATCGTGGTCATAATGTTTGGAACTAGTCGTGTTGACGCTGCCGACGCCGACGATCAATTTTCTCGTTTGATGAGGCACCGAAGATCTTTGCCTTAATAAATGATTAGGCGTTGAAAGAAGGAAAGAGATGCAGAATAAGATGAGGAAAAAAAGAAAAAGAAAGAAAGGGAAAAAGACAGCGCCTAACCAACCGGACTGATATTGTAGTTTTGAAAATATTTTTCATTGGCATATTTATTAGCTTTCTTACAGAAAATGATATTTGTAAGCCAACATGTTTTTTTGCATTTGGTCGCTTGATCACATTTTCGTTCTCGAGAGATCGCATTGTTTTCTTTGCTGCCTCAATCGCCACGTGGTGAAAAATAATAGCACAGTAATCTTTTGCTTTTATTTTCTATAAACTATATTGGAACGGATGGTTAAGCATTGGTTCTTTGTTTTCACACTAAGGTAAAAAAACCGTAGAACGATCTCCTTTTAACAATACTGTACTTTGCCAACCGCCATTATTCGAGACATATGTGTATGATGTGGTACATTAAGAGGTACGAACGTCCGAGATGTGTGTGTACGACTCGATCAAATGCCGGCTTCGGCGGCTGCATTTTCGATGGACGCGAAAATGCTGTAGGCCCGCATGGTCAGATTTGGGTGCACGGTAAAGAATCCCAGGTGGTCGAAATTTCTGGAGTCCTCCACTACGGCGTCTCGCATAATCATATGCTTGTTGTGGGATGTTAAACCCCACACATCAATCATCATGTGGTTACGACTCGAACGTCCGAGTAAAGAACATTCCAGATATGTGCGTTGAAACTCTAACATTCGAGACGTGTACGTATGATTCCAAATATTCTAGATTTGAAAACATTCCAGATATGTGTGCTTGAACATGAACATTCGATATATGAACATTAACGATACGGGCGTGTGATGCCGTACACTCGATATCTGAGAAACATTTGGGATATGGGTGAATCGTTTTGAACATCCGGTATGCGAACATTCGAAATATGTGTGTGTGTATGTTCTCGAACATTCCAGTTTATGAACGTTCAAGATATATGCGTATGAACTGGAACGTCCGAGTTTATGAACGTTTGAGATATGTGCGTGTGATATCTAAGATCCGAGATAAAAACTTTCGACATATGTGTGTGCGACCTCGAACATTCAAGACAATCAGGGGAGTCAGTAACCTACGCCGGCCATTTCTTTGTTGTCCAGCATCCGTGAGAACCATTATCGGTAGGGACGTTGCTGCCGCTGTGTGAATGACGTTACGCGTGACGTTTCAGTCAAGGCCACGTGACTGCTGCTTGCGACGGCGACCGGAAGCTTCGTTGTGGTGCTGTCTAGGGTTGCCAACTCGCGCAGGATAAAATAATAGCGAATGTTGGCTAATTGTGCACTCTAAAAAAAGAGCGAGTAAAAAGGGTGTCTTTTTTGTCCCACAACAATAATCGTCATATATATATTGCGTTCCATCCTTGTGCTATCGCCCCGCGCCCGGTACATTCCGGTCACGATCGACATGCCCATTATCAGGGTTACATTGCATTCTCGATAGGACAGTGGACAGCGCCGAGTTTTTAAGAAAGGAAGCGCGCGGAAGTCTGATGACGATTATTGTTGTGGGACAAAAAGACACCCTTTTTACTCGATATGTTTTTAGAGTGTGGGCAAATCTCTGATCTTTGGTGAAGTTATTGCTCATGTTCAATTTATAATTATTTGGATTGCTTGTGTGTTCAAAATTGTGGACTATCCGCTGATATAAAGGCAGCATTTCCTTTATTCTATCTTAGCGCAGCGATTCAATTGTCTAACACTTATCTTTTCTTTATTCTATTTGCAGGTAAGTGGGATCGCTCTTTGCTTTTTGGATTACGGATCTCTGCGGACGCAATCTCCTCGGTGCCAAGTAAGATCTTTACACTGTCCAACACGGGGTGCTACTCTGGACACTGTCGAATTTCGTCATATAGTGTCAAACTTCGTAATGGTGGCATTTTAAGCTAATCAGTGTAGGCAGTGTGGGTCTGGCGCAATCAGAGTTGACCAATGGCGGAGTTCGACAACGTAATAAATTTTCGCGATGTGCAAAGTAGCACAGGACTTCACCGCAAGAACACCGGCCAACAAACCGTTTAATTAGTCGCCTTGTATTATAAGACCTTGCTATCATCCCGGTTCGCATTATATCTGCCAGTCAAGAAGGTGATATTGTGGTGGACGTCCTTTTTTTTATTACTTTGCCGTATCGTAATATTTTGTTTCTGAATTTCCCTAGCTTACGTACATAAACGGAATACAAATATGAATAGTAACATAGCAATGAGTGTTATGGTTCAAAATTATGGTCACGTGTCAGTACTGTAGGAAGTCAGTTAAAAGGCTTCAGTGACAGTGCCTGGCAGGAATGTTTGTGTTTGTTTTGTTTTTCAAGAGAGGGGGGAGGGACGTTTCTCCCGTGAAAGCCAGCAATAAATACACTTTGCTTCTGACGTTTTCTTTTTTGTTGCCATTTGTTTTATCCTGATTATACATACAAAACTTCCTTTCATGTTCGATTTGTGGATATGTTCATCAACACTTTGGTGCATATGGTCACTGCTCCCCGGCCGTATGTCAATCGAATTCCGATTGAACAACCGAAGTACATACCAGCTCAAAGCGGAAAACAATTCTTAATCGGCCATTTCACATGCCCAGGAACAATGGCGATCTCCTTTAGCTGGCTCATGATGAAAACTACGTATAATACGCAATGTAATAAAATAGCTTTCAGGAGAATATACAAAAAGTAGTGATAAAAGAGTTATGAACTACTACTAACTACTATATCTGCTACTACTACTCCTACTACTACTACACTACTACTACTACTACTACTACTAATAATAATCTATAATAATGATAATAATAATAATAATATAATAATAATAATAATCCTGATGACAAGGGGTCTGTAAATGTCATATATTGAGCGCATAGTTCAAGACTTCGCTGTTTTTGAAGCACTGCCATGCTAAATCTTGTTGTCTGTTTTATATATATATATATATATATATATTATATATATAGCAAAATCAGCCAGACAAAAGCATATAGAAATGAATGAAAGATAAAACACGGTCACTCTAACATTACAAAAAGAAAGCGTTCCACATAATACAGTCAACGTCTGAAGCGAATTGTTTTCATCTTTGGACTGTTTGGGGGAGCATCTCAGATTGTTTCCTATTGTTTTGGGATTGTTATAGTCTCTCTTGTGCTTGGCAATCCAGCTTAGCCTCATTTGCACTGATGATAATGTTCTACCATCACGCCAAATCCCACATACTGCTCAGTTTAGCTACTATGACATCTTGAACTTCAATGTTCCCCTTTACATTGTTCACGGCTGTACTTATTCTTTGAGCGTATGACTACACTAAACAACGTAGACGCATCCACACAACCAGCAAGTCGGAAATGGGGTCGTTGCGAGCCGAGTCAATCACGGCGACGACTCAGCGGGCACCTTGGCCGAAAGAATCCAACTATAGCCAGACAACTATAGCCTGACACACAACCATGGCCGCTGCTTGCGCGGACATTGGAGGTGAAGCAGAAAAAAAAAACAGCTAAGACAAAAAAAAGACGAAGGTCCAAAAATATCGCGCTCGACAAGAAAAAAATCAGCATTGTCCAGCCATATACCCTTGTGGAACTATAGTGCTCCCGTGTAAGGGATAGGACTGTTCAGCTATGGTGGTGCATCGTAGAGCAAGGAGGACGAAGGAAGGGGGGGGGGGGGGGGAGACATGAAAAAAAAAGCTGGGGGGGAGGGGGAGTTACGGGGTGGGGAACGAAGGGACACAAAAAAAATACGCTCCCGAGAATTTCTATAAGCACTGACGCGCTTTGACGCTTTCTTTGGGACCGCGTTCCCGCGCCTTCCGTGCGGGTCCTTATGGGTCTTTTTTTTATTTTAGTTTTAGTTTTCAACCTTACTTTGCACCTATGCAAAGTATGCTTCTTCGGTCATTTGATGCCTTTGTTGCAGCTCCGTGAAGTATTTTTTATGCTCCCACCGGTCCTGATGGATCGTATATAGATTTTTGTTTTCTTATCTGAAGCTCTCTATAATAATTATGTTATGGCATAGGTGCGAATAGTTCAATACAAGGCTCTCAGCAGGTACGTGGACCCGCTTTCTCCCGAGGACTCTGAGAACGGCGACCATTGCGTCACCGGTGCCCAACGATTCTTGCTGCTATTCAGAAAGAGTGGCTCGTTATTTGTAATTCCCAGCGATTTTTTTTGTTTGCGAGTTTGTGACTTTTATTCTCGTCGTTTTTTATTTCCAAACGTTCGTTGTTTTACTCTTTTATTTTTCGCCTTTTCAACATTTTCATACTCATGACACCTTCGAGGTTTTTTCTTTTCTTTTTATCACGAACACATTCGCCAGCCTCATTTATTTATTACTCACTACAGCCGCGCACACAGCGGCCATGGTTGTGTGTCAGGCTATAGTTGTCTGGCTATAGTTGGATTCTTTCGGCCAAGGTGCCCGCTGAGTCGTCGCCGTGATTGACTCGGCTCGCAACGACCCCATTTCCGACTTGCTGGTTGTGTGGATGCGTCTACGTTGTTTAGTGTAGTCATACGCTCAAAGAATAAGTACAGCCGTGAACAATGTAAAGGGGAACATTGAAGTTCAAGATGTCATAGTAGCTAAACTGAGCAGTATGTGGGATTTGGCGTGATGGTAGAACATTATCATCAGTGCAAATGAGGCTAAGCTGGATTGCCAAGCACAAGAGAGACTATAACAATCCCAAAACAATAGGAAACAATCTGAGATGCTCCCCCAAACAGTCCAAAGATGAAAACAATTCGCTTCAGACGTTGACTGTATTATGTGGAACGCTTTCTTTTTGTAATGTTAGAGTGACCGTGTTTTATCTTTCATTCATTTCTATATGCTTTTGTCTGGCTGATTTTGCTTAATTGGTGAGATTGCTTGGTCAGTTTTTAGGCTGCCATAGTATCGTCCTTTTCTAATTCATTTTTTTGTTTACGCGACTCCATTTTACGCCTATTGGCGCTGTGGGGAATGAAATAGATGAAATAAATAAAGTACATAAAATATTCATGTGAAAGTGTACCTCTTCGAAAGCGTTGCGAAAGCTTCGTACCCGCACGTCACCAATAAGTGTTGCTCAATGAATAGCGGATAGGTGGCCGACTCCCTTCGAGTTAATAATTATTGCGACGCAGCGATACTCAACGAATGCGTTAAAATCGATAAGATGTGCGCGTGTGCTTCGTCGTCGTTCTTTGCGCATTCTTTTCCTGGCGTTGTTAAACGGTAAATATTGCTTAAACGCGAAATTGTTGTGTTTTTTTTTCACATTTCCATGACCGTATATTTATTTATTTATTTTATTCATGATACCTTACAGGGCCCGATAGGGCATTGAGTAAGGGGAGCAAGTACGAAACAAAAAATATCAGAGATAAATGCATTAATAAATACAGGGAAACAAAATTGAAAAAAAAAAGAAAAAAAGGGTACAGTGTAGTTACACATTTTTACACTTGGCAAAAAACAGCAATTAATTGAAAAAAAAAGAAAAAAAGGGTACAGTGTAGTTACACATTTTTACACATGGCAAAAAACAGCAATTAACAAGAAAAAAAAAAGGTGCCGAAATGTTTAAGCCGGTTTAATTCTGACTTCTCGGAATTCGATAGAGAAAGTCAAAAGGAACAAAAAAAAATAAGAAGTATAGCAAATCTGTGTGTTGTGCGCAACCCGAAATCACGCGTACTTGAAAGCCACGTGTAGTACGCTGTCGAGATTCTTCACGCTGCGCAGAGCAGTAAAGTAAAAAAAAAAAGAACAAATGTTTAGTTTGTTTCTTCCTCGGAGCTCGCGCTCTCGACGAAAAGTACGCCCGATTGTTGGAGATTCCTCGCGAACTTCTAAACTGGACACAGCCCGGAGTTAGGCTTTGCTGAGTGCGGCAAACAACTGCAGAGCTTTTGTGGGTGAGTCTATGGCTCTTCTTCCTGCCTGTTGAATTCTTTTTTTCTCCTCGGTTTTAAGCACATGGTATGCTCTGCGCGAACGCCTTTTATGGAGCTACTGATAGGTGGTTCTTAGGCGCTAATGACTAAATTCTTTTTTTTCTTTCATTTCATCTTGCCCTTTTACTCTCACCTAATTTGTTCATATACGTAGCCATATTTAGTCACCGGGAAAAAAAAAAGCTCGTGCTCTTTCTAAGCATTTCGTTCTTTCGACGTGATTGGCGTTGGCATGGATTGGCTGTGCGTCGTAGTAACCTCGTTGATGCCCACGATGGATACGTGCTGTGTGGAGTATTAATTAAAACTGACAATCGAGCCCAAGTAAGCAGCAGGGATGTCATTTGCAGCGATTTCCGATATAAATATGAATATGATATGAATAAAGTATAAATATGAAGCACGGAAAGGTGACTTGCCGCAGGCGGGGATGAAATCTGTAACCGTCGAAAAGTGCGTTCGACTACTTGTACCACTGAGCTGCGGTAGCGGACTTTCCCCCGTCCACTTGTATACGAGTGCATATAAACGCGGTAGTGTTAGTCAGCGCTACTAGTCACCACGGTGGTGAGCGAGGAACACTCTTTTTTTCTGCCCGCTGGCGTTGCTGGTGGCAAATTTGGTCACTATACCGCTGACAAGTTATGTTTTTGCTCATTTTAGTATTTTTTTCGTAACTAAATTGTAGTTAATTCAAACAACATCTCTTGTACTTCCGCTGTAACTAATGTGGCGTCTAAGAAAAAAACTCTTAAAATTGTAATTCTTTCCTTCATTACTTCACAGGGGTGCGATATTGCTTTGCCGGTTGTGTTTTCGGGATTTCATGACTAAGTTGTTTTTCAGTTGAACTCGCTTTCCAAAGCGCAACTTCACAGAACGTAAGTGCAACAGTTGCGCGATGGCAGGGCACTTAAGAGTATACCCCGTTATACCTGCATGTCTCGATGACTGTGTTCGGAGTGGCACTGGAGTGAAAACATCGGGTCCCGACCAGTGGAAGGCTGGTTTTTTCGCGCGCTTCAATTCCTTACCATTTGTGTCTTAATTACTACAGCGTAATTAAAGCCTTCAGATAATGTCCCCCAATGTCTTACGCAGATTTCACTGTCTTTTGTTTTTGTTTAAATAACACGATAAGAACAACCTGGACGGAATGCTTCGGTTCGCTGTTGCTGAGGCCGCCACAAACTCTCCCGCTTTGAATGCGCTTACCGCGGTGTCCAGAGACTTCGAAGGCTTCTTTAGCGTCGCTACACTTGCAAGGTCTGGAGCACCGTCATAAAGTTTTTAGTAATTTTTTTTTCATATTTCTTGCGTTCACGAAGAAGTGACGACTGGAGACGACCTCGGAAGAGCTTCTGCGTGCGAGCACGTATTTTCTCCCCACTTACTTCCAGGACGACAGTTGCGCCACTTCCGGCCTGCGGAGCTCACGAGTATTTTTTTTTTCTCTCCGTTCTCTTCCTATTATGCAAGTTGGCGTCTGTTTAGTGTTTCGTGGGCGTTCTATAGCAGGACCTGCGATCGGAAGGAGAAGTGTCAGCGGCGAAGTGCATCCACTGACTATTTCTTCTTTTTGACATTGGCAGTGGCTTTTGTTTTATTGCTTTTTTTTATCCTCGCGGTTGGTTATCGAGTTAACACTGTTTTCTTTTCTATTTGCGCGGCACTAATGTTTTTTTTTTCTAAGGCTATAAAAAAAAGAGGGAAAAATACGGCCTTCGCGTTACGCATTTCAATACTTTGATGCATTTAGCTGGGATACTTGGCACTGACTTAACGAATTGTATACTGTATCGTTTGGTGTAGTTAGTATAGTGTGTCTTCGCTGGTACTATCGATTCGTTTTAATACTTTCTTGATTCCCTTCTTCGTTTTATTTGTGTTGTTTTTATTTCTCTCCTTTTCTCATTATGAGTGTCGTCGAGACACTGTCGCCTCTTCTAAAAAAATTGAGTAAGTGAGAATCGAGTAAGTGAGTAAGTTTAACAAAATGTGAACCAAGAAACGAGGACACAATTGAGAGCAAGTGTACTCAAATAGTTGAGGGATAATAAATCAGCTTATGTTGTTAGCAGTGGCATATTTGATTACCCGAAGGCTATCCACCAGTATACCCTCGCACATCTCTAGCCCCTCCTGATGTATCGTTTTGTACGCCACGCTCGTATACTGGGGTCACGGTTTTTCGGCTGCATCACTCGAAGTTCGCGGGTTGGACCCCAGCGGCCGCGCTTTCGGAGAAGGTGAAAATGCCTGAGGTCCGTGTACTTGGGTTTAGGTGCGCGGTAAGGAGTGCCAGGTGGTCGAAATTGCCGTAGCTCTCCACCACGCTGTCACACAAAATCGTACCGCGGTTTAGGCATGTTGAACCCTAACAATTATTACTAATAAACGGACAGTTTGCGTCGAGTTTTCCTTTGCCATCACGTAAAAGCTTCAACGCCCAGACCATGATGGTTACGTTGCACTATCCTTTGCATACCTCAGCTGCGCAGCGTAAAAAAAAGGAAAATTTAGTTTGCTATAAGCTGTGGAAAGCTTGCAACAAACAAATTGACCGATTCTGAACACTTGTCTGGTTGCCTGTAGGCTACTTACAAGTCTTAGCCAGGTGATGCAGGTTGCTTTAGGGTCGTTGCTAGGCTTTAGCTAATTGATGCTAGGTTGCTTCCACTTTGATTCTCAGCGCAGAGAAGCTCGAGTTAAACTTCAGACTGTCACAGGCACGACACGGATGTCAAGACTCCTGAGACAAAAAAAAAAAAAGTTGCGCTGAGACCGAGCGTTCCCACCTGTCATATGTGTAGGGGCACATCGCCGCTGGTGTACATATATATATGTACACTATATATGTAAACTCTTGCAGGCGTATACGCCTGCAAGAGTTTCGTGGTCTTCTGGCAGTACCCGTTGCCTTTGGCATATTCCCTGGTATTCTCATGTTGCACGTACTCGGGGTCTTCGACTCATCGCCGTCGCTTTGCAGCCGTTTGTTGGGTTAGCCGTTGCCTCGTTCATTTTAGTGGACCGGTGGTGTGTATAGTTGGGTACACTCAATTCCTGTGTCCACGTGCCCGTCTGTGGTCATGGTAGTTTTCTGGTAGGCCGCACAATGGCACATAAACGGTTAAGAAGATAGTTTTCTACGATCGACTCGCTAGTACTGGCTTGCCAAAGATAATTGATGGTATAGCGCAGTCAAAGGGCGTGGGCAAAAGAAGTCACATTCAAGACAACACAGCGCTAGATGTGCCGTCTTTTGCCCATGTCCTTAAGTCCGCACTTCTATAAATTATCGTGTACACCATACCAACAAGCCCAAATTGCCACCGTAATTTGCCCAAGGAATTCGCTCCTAAAGTGGTGCAATATTCCCATATTTGCCACATACAGATCCAACGTTACGTAGCCTTGAAGCCACTGCTGCCACTGTGCGAAGGTCTTCCGTCATCCTGCATTCTCATCGTTTCCCGTTGCACTCCCCGCACCCCTGAACGCACCTTCTTTTTTCTGGACCGCACGAAGTGCTGTATGAATAGCGGGCACCGATCCACTATAGGAAACACACGACGGAAACCCCGAAACCAAAACGCATCTGCGGGGGAACGGACACCTGCCAGTTACGGACTTCACCAATCTTTCCTTTTCGACCAGCAACACTGGGCGTGGGGATATACGCGTTCTCCTTCCCACCCCCCTCCTTTCTTTTTTTGTCGTTACTACTTTTTGAAGAAGAAACTGTCTGTATCGCAGGTTATACCGCACGTAACGTTTACGTGAGAACATCGCGTCCACCAGCGGCCGTTTCTGTTCTCGTTTTCTTTATTAGTGTTTTTTAGAGCGTGGGTACGCAGGTAACAAAACGCTCGCGTAACAACAACAAAAGAACGAGAAGACCCCTCACCGCACGATTCGCACCGGCCAAATCTGTTTGAGGGCCCCGGTGCTTAGGAGAGTAAAAAAATCTCCCGTGGGGTGGTGTTTCTTTAAGGCGTTTTCTTTTACTCTCCGCCTTTTTATTTGATAACCAGTGGCAGCTTTTTTATATTTTTTAAGAGTCTTTTCTTGCAGCGGTGGACTATAGGATGGAGAAAACAGATAAGTTAGCAGGGGTTCGGGTCCTTTGGGGTGTTTTCTTTACTTTCTACCTGTTTATTCGATTAGTATCTGGCATTTTTTAAAATATTTTGAGGGTGTTTTTTTTTAGCAGGGATGGACTATAGGTGGGTAAAAAAAAAAAACGTTAGGAACGGGGCTTCGAATGCTGTCGATCGGGGGGGTTCGCATGCCGATGCACCGTGGAAAAATCGGATCGGTTCTCGAGAATTCTCGCGTTTATACCGTCGCACAGTGTAGTAGAGTGTACCTCATTGTACTCGGTGACGTTTTTCGGTGGTCCTAGGTGACCCTTTCTCTCTTTCTTTCTTTTTTTTTTCGTGGAAGAGGAAGTCGCTCAGCGCCTGTGCTTTATATATAAAGAAACTCAGCGGAGTAGAATGCACATGTACTTTCACAAAATAAAGATGAAGATTTTAAAACTTCAGACTAAGAAAAAAAAATAAAACGAGGTATGAAGCATTTCACTATGCGCTGTGGTGACGCGTCAAACGTAATAAATACTAGCAATACCTGCCCAGAAAACGGTTCGCCTTCCGACTATGGCGCTTGTAAGGCATAGGGGATGTGAAGATGAGAGAAGGGGGGGGGGGGGGGTTATTGGCGTCCTTGTAGAAATCGAACGGTAAACCGTGGGAAACCGGTGTGATCGCCGCCATGCAACGTAACGGACCGCAGTCCCTCGGCTTTGGGGGAAAATGAAAGGGAAGTGCTCGAAGAATCGGTGGTGGCCTCACGGTGCGTTGCTGTCTCTCATCCATCCGTCATATGTATACACGCCTTCGCCTCTCGGCGTTGAATGCATGGACGGAAGAACCGTTTACCCTTGTGAGTATTCGCATGGCCGTTATATCCGTCGGTGTTTTCGCCATTACGTGTGGTTTCCTTCGTGACAAACTGTTTTCTAAGTGCTCACGCCACTTTGATGGGATTCCTTTTCTGCGATATTGGTCTGTAATTGCGGTTCTGACGTACATTCAAGTTATACCGCTTTGTTTCGCTTCTCTGTTTCTATACTCCCGCTGTAAATCGCTCGTTTTTTTTTTTAATAGCAGACTGGCTACCATACGTGGGTCTGAATAAGTGCTTGACATATTAGTTTGCTAAATGCTCCGGCGAATATTAAAAAAGAGAGTTTTAATATTGTGATTATCACTTACAATTATAATAGTGCCGCCAGTACCACAACTTCTGCAATGCTACTCGTATAGTCTTACCCTTATAACCACTGAACTACACATACGGCCGTTCTTGCTGCTGCTGCTGTTGTTGCTACTACTATACTACTACTACTACTACTACTACTACTACTACTACTACTACTACTACTACTACTACTACTACTACTCTCAGTTGTATTCGTCGCACGGCCTACTTCTGCGCCAATCTTTTATATGAAAGCAATAAATGATCATAATCTCTTCATAATCTCAGTATAAATCGATATCCGTTCTCATCACTTGCATTCTTTCATAATAATTATATTTTTAATAATCTTTTTATCTTGTGTCCCGTGCGGGATGCATACAACCATCCCCGATTGACGCTGTCCTGAGCAAGCTCATTCCAATTTATGTCTACAACTGTCTTTATTCTGTCGCCCCCCCTATCCCTGAACTTTCATCTGCATCGTTTCTTTTCTCTCGGTATCCGCATACGGACACTCCAACTGATTGCAGGTTATGTCACCGCTCTTGGACATGAACTTCTCATGGACATCCGAGCGTACTTTCAATCCTAGGACCAAGAGTTTAAGCCAAGCAGAAGGCGGGTCATGACGGCTTTGATTCCGATCAAGTTAGCGCAGCTTTTGTCGTTGGTTCGATGTCCTATAAGGAAGGACAACGGCCCCGCTACGTTTCCGTGCAGTCGGTATAATTGACTCGGCAGGGTTTCTTCAATTTCTTCACCCGGCAGGGAACAATGGCGGGAGGTTGTTTTCGTCGACCGCTGTGGCGCATGGGCCGGTCGCGAATGGACACGGACGTCCACGTCAGAGGATCAAACGACCGCGCATGCGTGATTGAAAGACAAACGCGCGGCCCTCTCCACGCGTTAGACGTCACCTCTGACAGAGGTTCGCTTTTGTTTTGCTTTTGTTTTTGTTTTTGCCGTCGCTTTCGTTGTGTCCGTTGACCGGTCACTTCGTCGTTGTTTATTCGACATCCGAGGCCACGCGAACGCGCCGGCCATTGTCCATGGCTGTCGCGTGGGGCTCTGTCAAATGAGCGCGGGCGAGTCGACTCCGTGGCCTGCGAGAGGACTGGGCAATTGAGCGATTTTGTATTGTTTGGCTGCTTCAACTTGGAACTGGCTTTCTGTTCTGCCCTGCAACCAAACTGTACATTACCATGTTTTTTTTTATTTTTTACCTTCGTTATAACGTCTAGATAATTTTGTTTTTCTCTTCATTTTCTTTATTGGTCAACGACTTTTTAAACTATTTTACAGAGTGGATACGGTGCCGCCATGTTGGGCTAAACAACTAAACGAGCAGTGTTACTGTAGACGCATACGCATCAAAACGGTTGAGGTGATGCGTACAACGTTTCATGACCTGGGTAATTCACGTCGCCATATACAAAAGTAAAAAAAAAAGAAAGCATTGACCTAACAACCCAAGAGTGCGGCGCCCATGTGTCCTAGGTAAAATGGTTTATCGAAACGGAGTATTTGAGGCTGATGTAAGCCTCAACTTCTCCACAGTGATCAAGTTTATAGGGAGAACATGACTATCGTTGTTATTTGCACGCTTCAGCCTGCGAAGCCATGACCACGGTCCGTGTATATTTTCGTGGCTGTGCACGACCACTATTCCTGGTAGCCACCAGACCTAAGCTTATAATAACACGCAAGGTTTCGCTTTCTGAAACCACGAGCGCTGCATTTAGCGCAGGATTTAGGACAACAGTAATCACCACAGGAGAGCGACTTTTTTTTATAAATAAATCTTCGGCAATTTATAGCGGTGTGCACACTTATACGTGAAAACGTAAAAGGGACACTGAAGAAAAACAAACCAGTTTGTTTAGTTCGTAAACTTCAGTCTGACAACTCTGGGTGCTGAAAACTCAAAACCTTCGTAATCGAGATTAAACTCTACCGTTTACTTCCAATACCGAGAGCTTTACAAGACTGACTGCACTACTGTTAAAAAAAAAGGTTTATTTACATTTTGTACAAAAGGACATACATGATAAACATTTCGCTTATCCGGAATACGTACACGTGTAATTGGCAAAGATATGTGCCACGTCAAACTTCCCCATCTTAAAGTGAACACGGTACCACTTTGTAAATCACAACTGAGATGCGACATGGCATACAAAAAACACACTGGGAAATTATACATACGAATAAACACCTGTGTTAGAGGATTCGACTACACAGGTTTGTTTATAGGAAAAAAATGTTTAACGATATCGAGTACTTCGTCCTCAACTATGGAAGCGGGTTCAGAAAAAGTGTGTGACGATTCGGAGTACTTCGTACTCGACAATGGGATAGCATTATAAGCCGTCCTGATTTATTACGATGGGCATGTGTGTTTAGAAAAAGTGGTTAACGATTTTGAGTACTTGGTACTATACTTTACTACAGTGATGTTCCGTACTACGGAGAAAAAGTATTTGAGCATTACGAGTACCATGCACTCTTCTATGGGAGAGCATAAAAGCCGCCCCGCAGGCCTCACAATTGATGTTGGCCGATTGAGAAAGCGAAGTTTATTGTACACCTTACATGTACATACACAAACGAAACATCGAAAACAAGTAAGGACAGCGTATACATCTTACAAATGAGCACCAAAATCTAATCGATCACTGGGTATCCAAATGTTGATAGTCAAAAGAAAATACGTTGTCCAATGAACCTAAAATATATGCCGTACTTCGAACGCAGATAGTTTTAACAAGACTCTAATTTCTTTACTACCTCGGAACGATGGCCCGCATCCCTCACTAATGACGATCGTAGGATTTCGAAATTATGGAAGGATTGGAATAGCGAAGTGCATGTTTCTAGAAATTGCGTGCAACACTCACGTCTTTAAACCTGTTTTCCCGTTGCGCCAGAACTGAACTGTTTATAGCGGCAAATATGCCTCGTGAACCACCGGTCATTCCGAATTCACGCACAGTGCATGACTAACGTGAGTATACGCATCCTTGTTCACACAATTCGTGCACACTATACCGGGAACGCATGTGTGTGGCCAGGATGGCTAGTCCGCTACAACTACGCCGTGGCTACAGCCTGAGAAGGTATACAACGATTTTGCAAGCAGTCCTCCTTTTCAGCCCCTGCATTTTTTTGTGCGCTAATGTTAAAAAAAAAAAACTTTATCAGTGGCTCAGCTCGGCCATCCAAGGATGTTCGTAGCGTGAGCTACGGAAGTACGTATGGACGAACGCATGGACTAGCTAGTGAGCTCTCGGGAATTAAACACATCACTGCAGGAGCCTCCAGGCCTTTTCTGGACTGCCAGCTGTGTGTTGTGTGACGTCATTGCTCCAAGGGCATGCGCAGCACGGCTCGTGATAAGCCACGCGAATCTCATCAACCTCGGCTTCTCCAGCTTACGCTCATATACCGGGGATATAACGAGGGCTAAAGGTTCGTCGTTCATATACCTAAGTAAAGACCGTTTACTGAAGTAGTGACGTCAGAATATCCCATTGAATTGGCCGAAACGTTCAGGGTTTCAGCTTAAAACCAGTGAATGGACGTGTGTCTTCACGGGTTCCGATCAACCATCTAAAACACGCTTCAAGCGCTTGACGTCACAGAAATGTGCAGGTCTGATTGGGCGAAACGTATATGCAGATTCTCTCTGGGTGTGGGGATGATGGCTGTGGGTGGAGTTTCTAAGCGACCAGCAGCTGGACACCCAGACGTGATGCAACATTTCTGTCGGAGCCCGTTCGTATAAGGCTGCCGTTTAGCGAGGCCCTATAGCTGCTCTTCTTCGCGTTCAGAGGAGCCGCAACGGACATCTGTTGCGTCGTGAGTTATGAAACCCTGCGATAAGAAGAAAAAAGAAACTCTTTTCCTGCTTCCTCCATTTCATGGTTGCTATTCTGGGTTCTTGTTTGTTTTAACGAAGGAGGCCGTGCTGCATCGTTCTCTGCGTGCTGTTTTTCTGGGCTAACTCGATCGTTCAAGGGCAATGTTGGAGCTCCTATTCTCTTCCATAAGAGCTACATGGAAACACTCAAGAAAGGTCCATCAGGACTGAACGCACTGTGCTTTTCGACTGACGACGTTGGTGGCCAACCACTTGAACGGCTTGTTACATTATTTTAGTTAGTTAGTTAGTTAGTTAGTTAATTAAAATTGGTCTGTTATTTATGTACAATGCTATTGCAAGGTACGTAGGATCTGCCGAAATTGGCTGTTCCCAAATTTCCTCTTGTATATGTCTCTGCAATCCATCCATCTATCCGTCCATTACAATATATCAATAATCAACGAATCGATTATTCTATCCATCAATCGATGTCATGCGTCGCATGACATTGATTCCCGTGGTACGTGGGATCAGCTAACATTTTGTGTTTGTTTGTTTATTCGCTGGTTCGTTTGTTTGATCGATTGTTTGTTTGTTTGCTTGCTCTTTATTTAGTTGTGGCTCATACCCGGCGTTCTCAAGCAAGAACTCATTCATTCATTCATTTATTCATTCATTCATTCACTTATTCATTCATTCATTCATTCATTCATTCATTCATTCATTCATTCATTCTGTATAAACTGCGCACGCTGCAAGACTTCAGAAAACATCTTCTGGATAACTTTCTACTAATTCCTGCAGTAGCAGCATTCCATACAATGCCGCAACTCCTTGCCACTATATTATGGTGCTAATACAGTGTACTAGTACTTGCAGTTCTAGCATTTTCTACAAATAACATTTAAGTGATTGTACTCATCCTACACCTTTTCCTCCTCAGATGCGCGCTGATTATAGACGAGCTAAAGAAGATATCAGGTCTTGTTTTTATTCAACATATGAACGCAACCTTAATGGAACTAGCAGACTATTAAACGAAAGAACTTAGAGGGATCGCTGCTTATAGTCTTCTAATTATACTGTAGTATTTATCATGTCAATCTGAATATGTTATATTATAGTGCCCGAAGACCAATTCCTGCGGAAATGGGACCGAACCAGCAACCATCGGATATACGCGTATGTGAAAATATAACGTCAGGAGGGTCGCTTAATACAAGGTATGCAGTGAAGGTCTTAATACAAGGTACGCTGTGAAGGTCGTATTTGCAGAACTTTACGCGAAGCTCTGTAAAAGAAGTCTTTTTTTTTCTTTTGTTGTTGTTCATATCACGTTCTTGGGGCACTTTAAGTCGCGCTCCGTTGGCGCAGCAGATGTCGCTCGCGGCGGCGACCGCTCAAGCAACATCGACGCAAAGAAACATCTGGGATGCGGCCCGTATTAAGCAAGGCGCTCTGCGTAGATCGAATAACGGAAATAACGAAAAAAAAACACGATGAAACGCAACGGCACCGGCACAAGCCGCTATACCGAAATGTCTAGCCACCCTGAATGCGTATCACGGGGAGATGCGCCCGTGGCGCCATCTGCTCTACAGCGTTCGTCGATCTACAGCGATGTATCGCAACGGCGATGGTCAGCGCCAAGCCGAGTGGAACTAAGCACGCCGTCGAAACAGTGCTTAAAGAAAAATTAGGAAGACAAAAGTGAAGGAAGGAAACGTGGAGAGAACAGGCAGACGCGCGTGCCGGCGATTGGTAAATAAATGCTGCAGTCAAGTAAAAGAAACATTAGCGAAATGTGAAAAAAAAAAAAAAGAAACAGTAAACAGGCTAACAGTCTGGGGGTGTTTTATCGTAGAGTGATTGCCGTCGTGAGCCCATAGGTGGGCCGGACGCCCTCCCGGACGTACGCGTGGTGTTGGGTGCGAGACCCTGTGTATTCCTGACACGCTCGAGTGATCGGTAGTTGCGTAAAGCTGTACCACACTCTCTCTCTCTCTCTCTCTACCTTACTTTATTCGTTTGCTTCCGCGGAAGCAGTCCATCGTTGCAAGCTCATGAAGCGAGTGTGTACCGCCGACGCAAGCATTTACCGGAAGCATCGTGATTCGGGGACTCGCGAAATGGCGCCTGGCGTGGCAGCTCCTGTAATTTTGTTTGTTTATTTGACCATCCGTTTTCTCACTCTTTCTCTGTGTGTGTCTGTCTGTGTGTTTGTGTGTGTATATGTGTGTGCCTGTGTGTCTGTCTGTGTGTGTGTGTGTCTGTGTGTCTGTGTCTGTGTGTGTGTGTGTGTGTGTCTGTGTGTCTGTCTCGGTCTCTGTCTATTTCTCTCTCTCCCTTCTCTCTCTGTCTCTGTGTGTGTGTGTGTTGTGTGTGTGTGTGTGTGTGTGTGTGTGTGTGTGTTTGTGTGTGTGTGTGTGTGTGTGTGTGTGTGTGTGTGTGTGTGTGTGTGTGTGTGTGTGTGTGTGTGTGTGTGTGTGTGTATTTCGAACGAACTGGCGTGTGCCCGACTCAAGGAAGCAGTCTGCGATTTACGGGAGCAAGATTGGAACAAAGGATTTCGGGAGTCACTTATTCGACACCACGGTTGTAGGGAGAACAGAAGTGCAGTTTATAAGGTCGATAAATGGATGGCCGGAATGGAATGGAGTGGGTGGCAGTAAAATGTAAGGAGTGGGTGGATGAATGTGAATGCAGGGATGGGAGGGTAGATTGGATAGGAGTTCAATTGGTGATTGAGAAATCGATTGTAATGGAATGGGTAGATGTATTGTGATAGAATGAAATGGCTGTGAGGGATTGGATTAATCGTAGCGGTATATAACTGGTGGACGGACGAATCGCAATGGAGGGATAAATGGATGGATTGCAGTGGAATGTAGCTGATAGGTAGATGCATGGTGATGAACTGGATGACTGAGAGGTTGTGGACATGTCGAAGTGGAATGGAATGGATATATGGGAATAGAATGTTATCAATGGAATCGGGCAGATATATGGATGGCAGGACGGACGGATGGAGGATACAATGGAACAGAATTGGTGGAGGGATGCATTGAACTGGAATGAATGTGTGGTAGGAAACGGGTGGTTCGGAATAGAATTTTTATACGGAAGTAAAATAGCTTTCATGGAATGTTATATAACGGTCCATTAGAGGGATGGAATGGCGTCGAATAGATCCGCACTCGAAACTGTTGGTGCGCTGAACTCTTAAGTCGTAGTGTCCAAGTCGACGTTCACATGCTTTGTGCCAACACTTTTTTGTCAAACCGTAACTATATACAGGCCTGCACGCATTTATCCCAAATGTAGCTTGTTCCGCTCAGTACGCTAGACGCTTTATATGACGAGCAGGAAGTTGAAAACCGTGCGCGCTGGCTACACCTGACAAAACCGTAGCACAATTCCTGAGCCAGCGGAAGCTATAGTCTGTGTAGATATATGAGGTACAGACGAAAGTGTGCGTGCATGTATACGGTACAGCCGTATGCGTGCGTATATGCGTGTTTCTGGAGAGGAAGTTAGGGGCGGTGCAGGGGAGGAAGGGGGGGGGGGGAGGGCATTTTGAGAACGTTTTTACGGCCAGTCAAACATCTGCTCGCGTTACGTGTACAGGTCACGACTTCTGCGCGCGGAGGACCGACGAAAATTGTTTTTCATCCTTTCTCACCCCTCCTTTCCCACAAGAGTACTAGGCTGAGTGCCCCCACAAGGGCACGTATCCAGAGTATATATATAGTTTGCTCGTGGATGGATGTTGTAGTCGCCCGCTTTATTGTTTTGAGCCGTCTAAACGACGGAAAGACTGATAGAGATCGGTTGGGTCGCTTTCCTCAGTTTTGTTTACAAGCCGGGGAATCCCCAAACTTCGTTTTTTCTTTTTTTACTGCTAGAGTGTACGACTATAACGCGAATGAAACAGATGAATTACATGATGACGTGAATGGTCCCTGCTAAGTTATCTTTATTTTAGTTTCTACACAAGGTACTACCCATCCATGTGCGCCCAATCAAGAAGGGTAGCATCATAAAAAGAACTCGTACAAATATTTTGCGAACAAGCAGATCGCTATTCGATTACTAAAAGGGGGACGCCGCGAAGGGAGAAGAGAAAACGGCAAAAAAAATGTAGTAACTTCAACATTGTTCTACTTGATATACTAACCTAATTTGAGGGAGACGCAAGTAGTCGGAGAGAAAGAAACAAAGAGAAAAGGCTCGGAGGTTAACCATATTTTGGCTCGGCTGGCTGCCGTACATGTAGAGTGGGGGAAAGGAAGAATTCAGCGTTCAGAAATCAAGCTAAACCTATACTAAATACGCTTCACTTATTGCTAGCTGTTTGTGCAATTCCGTAGCCATGCGTAGCCATTTTTCGTTCCGTGTGACCAAACATTACAGACATTGCCGACCGGAAGAGTGTGACAAGGAACCCCATGAGTTAATGTAAATGGATTGCAATTATGCCATAGTTGTGAACACTATGATTATGCAACCAAAAAAAAGGAACACCGGAGGCACGTGGGATTGCAAAATGGCAGGGCATATCAGTGCATCTTCATTAGTACCATTAGTATCAGTGCACCTTCTGTAGCACTGCCCCAAAACGAGATCAAGTACATTGACTGTGAAACTCGACGTGTTTGTATTGTGCCGCCATATTAAGTTCTGTGGACGTTCAGTGTCTGATAGCTATTTTTTTTTTCAACCTGGTCACCAGTAGATATAAATTGCTCGCCGGTTTGAAACACTCACATGGTTCTTTACGCTTCCACCGCGGTCGATTCTAAGGCCAAAGATACTTTACTTCTTCTATACTGAATCGATGTATTCAACCACATGCACCTCCCCTTCGAAAGCTCTCTGCAACTAACGTGGTTTTGCAGTGCCCCCAAGATCGGCGGCACTTTAAGGTTGCTGCGCGTCACCTTGTTCTGCATTGCCTCCGGGATCGGCTCACGCTTCTCCGAGTAATGACGCCTTGTGATAACACAGTGACCTCACGATGAGTTGACCAATCTGGCGTTCTATGATGTCATAGTGAAGTTATGCGGTTACGTCACTTCATTGTTACATCTTTTTTTGCATTACGGTGTTGAGGCGGCCGGCGTAAGAGTCCGACGCTGGAAGCCAGCGAATTTTCGCGTTTGATGAGGCATCTAAGGTTTTCGCCTTAAAGACTTTCGCTTCGGCGTGTCTTTTGTGGCGGCCCGCCTTTATTTTTTTTCTATTCTTACTCTCTCTCTCTCTTTCATCTCTGTGGTGTTGTCTCGCGCTGGAAATATGGACGCTAGAAACTAACTCGCCAGACACATTGTTTTGTGTTTATAGCCGCGTGGCGCTAACGACTCGAAAACGAAAGAAGGCAAAGAAAAGACGTCGCGCGAATACTGTGTGAAGCGTGCTCCCTTCTTCTTTTTCATCATCTCTAACCCCCCCCCCCCGCCCCTTTCTTCGTTGTCGAGATGGATACATTTTAAGCAAGCGAGCCGCGAAGAGCCGGCAGTAACAGGAATAAAGGCAACGATAAGAGCGGCGGCAACGGCGTCAGTTGCGTGCAGGAAGCCTGCTTGCCGGCCTTCCCTGCTTTGAGCGCCACCGACGAGCTTCCGCGCACCGCGGCATGGAAACCGACAAATAAATAAAAACAAACAAACAAAACTGGCTCAGAAGTGGCGCTTCGCACGAGTGAAGGGAAAATTACAAACCTGTCTCTCTTCTATTCAGCACCCTCACGGAGAGCCTTTGGTGTCTGTTTGTTTGTCTAGCAATGTTTTAAAACAGCTGCTGAAGGGTGGGGGGGGGGGGGGTGTGATGCTGTTTTTGAAGCTCGGTTAACGCCGCTCTTGTTGTTTCTTATCGAAATTCTTGACACACACACACACACGCACGCACACATACACACACACACACACACACACACACACACACACACACACACGCGCGCGCGCGCGCACACACACACACACGCACGCACACACGCTCTCTCTCTCTCTCTCTGCAGAAGCTTTCGCAATGTACCAAACGTACTTGGGAAGCAAGAAACAACCCTTAGCGGTTGTCTTAATTTTCTTTACCAGTGATTTATACGGGTGGACCGATCTTGGTCAGGGTTAATAAGCCACTGCCTGCGCGCAGCCACCACGTGGTTATATATGGCCGCTTGCCTTATGTTGAAAGTTTGGACTTTTTACTAATATTTTTGTATTCTTTCTTTAATTCACCCCCATCTCCGCTCAGCCACTACTGTCTATTTCACAATGGTCTATCGCACTCCAATTAGCCGTTTAACTAATATTGTCTGCACTAAGGTCTTCGCAGTTTATATAAGACAGAGTTTTGTCGCCAAACTGGTCATTAGATTTAGAATAAATCGAAACAATGTTGCTGTTCTAAAAACAGATATCAATTATAGTAATATTATCCAACCTTAGTGAACATAAGCTCTATTTA
Organism: Rhipicephalus microplus; assembly: GCF_013339725.1. Taxonomy (NCBI): domain Eukaryota; kingdom Metazoa; phylum Arthropoda; class Arachnida; order Ixodida; family Ixodidae; genus Rhipicephalus; species Rhipicephalus microplus. The sequence goes on from NC_051168.1 coordinate 62,984,105, forward strand.
GCCACTGGTAGCCTTGTAGGCGACATAAGACAGCCGACAGTAGATTGCGCTGTTAATGTGTGACTGCGTGTGGTAGATTAATTCGCGCTCACATTATCCCTGACATCGGAACTGGCTTTGAAAAATGTTGGATAAAGGGGCGCGGAGGCAGATTTATGAGTGCTTTAAGAAACACCAACTGACTTTTAATCCGCAGCTATTTGAGAACGAATTCGGAGCTAACCCATAAAGTCCCTTGTAATATATCATGGGTCGGCAAAAAAAAAAAAAATGCAGAGCTTGCTCATAGGCTCACTCACGAAATATATTTTCTTCTTGGGACTCAGTCGGCCTCCCCTATTTTTTTTTTTCAAGCATAATTCTGCTGACTTTGATTTACTGAATCTTTTTCAAGCCGGACTCACTCGGACTCGAACTCGCCAAGTTATTTTGGAGCAAGATGGCAAGTTGGGCCCATGAATGAGAATTTCGTTGAAGCGCACTAAAAAACAGACGGACAGAAGAGGCTGACAAGGCAGGCAAGGGCTGTCCTTGTCAGCCTCTTCTGTCCGTCTGTTTTTTTTTTAGTGCGCTTCAACTAAATTTTTAAGTATGAAGTTACCTTGTCTTTCAGTATTATTGAGGGTCTGTTTAGGGTTATTGATGACATAGCGTTATTGATGGGTTATTGATTTAGAGTTATTGATGACTCAAGGCTCGGTCTCAGTTTGAGTTATTCGACTCACGAGTGAGTTTGGTGACCTATGATTATAGTGCATTTAGCCTAAAATATTTCCAGACCATCTACGGGCTAAACCGGATTGCAGCTCACCTGAAGTTTTTTTTTTTTCATTTTTTCTTGCATAGTTCCTTCATTAGACGGCTCCGTTTGGACATAACTCAAGTACTGATTGGATATTAAGTGAAAACGGTGTTGACTACAGCGGAAAGGGAATTTCGTGCACCATTAGCGAAGATAGCGCCGGATTTGGACAGCGCTTTCAAGATTAGTCGCTGATAACAACCGCTGGTAGTATGCCAGTAAAGACGGCAGTTGAAGTCACCAGACACTTTGCATGATACCCTCTGTTGGGCTGCACCGCGCAAAGCCGACTGCAGACAGCATTAGCAAAGATTCAGCCATATTTAGAATACCCTGTACAAGATTAGTCGTTCCTAACTAGTTCTGGAAATAAGTCAGCGGAATGGGAATTTGAAGTCACCTGAGACTTTGTGTGACACCCTCTGTCGGGCTGCAAAGCTTTCAGGATCAGATCATTTCTTAGTGTTTTGAAACACATGTTCGATGATGGAGGGTATATGATGCACTTGTCAGTGGGAGTGCAATAAGCTGTTCCAGTATTTTTATTCCTCCTGTTTAGAAAAAGTTGATAACCATTTGGAGTACGTGGTACTCTAGTAAGGGACAGCATAAAGCCGTCCCGTGTGCCTCACATTTTTCGGGGGGGGGGGGGGGGGTAAGAAAAAAGTAGGTAACGATTTAGAGTACAGGGTACTCTACTATGGGAGTGCTTAGAGCCGACCCGTGGGCCTCACATTTGATGAGTGTGAAACGGCACTCCACACTGCCCCAAGGGCACCGATATTCACCTTTTCATGGCGCAGAGGCTAATGGCTATCTTTGGGTATATAAATAAGCCTCAAAAAACGCGACCCATAAAAAAGCGCTAGGCACATGCGTACTTCTATGCGTAGTCGTCTAGTAACTGAAGCCCTCTCAATCGTGGGTTTGTCAACGATGAGTTGCTTTTGATATGACACTGTGATCTTTATGAAAACCTCTTGCCATTTCAAGTTGCCGCAATAAATTGTTGCCTGTACCAAATTTAGTGTTTCTACGTCAGTTCTGCACACTTGAATCTTCGCTTGCTTACATTTTCCTGCTCGGGCAAGGACTCCCTGAATTTCTTCTTCAGCAATCAAACTTCGCATGCCCGCCATAGAACGCGAGTGGCACAGCCTAAGGATGACGCTGTCGTCGAGAAGGAATCGAAAGAGATAAAAGAAAGGCTCTTAGAAGCGAGGTTGCACACTATAGGTTAACCGCGCGAACGGCGATTCGTCATTTCCGCTGCGCAAGGCGGAACCGCGGTAGCTCAACGCACTGACGTCGAAAAAAAAAAAAAAGAAAGCGCGGAACAACGCAACGACGTCAACCGGGAGTCCGTTCTCGAGCGAAGCCCCCTCTCTCTCTCTCTTTCTTCGTGTCTTACGCAGAAGAAACAAAACACAAAAGAAGAACAATGCACATGTATGACAAACCGCAACGCTGTGTAAGTGCAGCATGCTCTTCAGCCTCTCGTCGCGGAGGTCGCCGTCTAACGGCAGCCTTTCTTGTCTGGCACGATGCCACGCCGATGAAGTGGCCGAGTGCGGCGCTGGCTTCGGGGGCCTGTACGTACGTATACCGTATATCACTATACCGCCTTCAGTCGCCCATAGCCCGCTCTTTTCTTAAAGTGACCCGATACTCAATCGCTTGTAACCCGTGTTACGAATAAACTCGCATGTCACCCTGATAGTACCGTACTTACACGATCGTAACGCGACCACAATGGTAACGCAAAGAGTGAGTGACTTGTCACTGCGCTCAGGAAGTTCGATTTGTAAAGCGAGGGTCGACATTATAGGTAACTGAAGCTGAAAAACAGAAGAAATAAAAAAGAACTCGCGTTACAATTGACAAAATACGCTATTTGTTTTCCTGTTTTTTCTTTTTTTTCTGTTTATACTTTCCCTGCAGTGTAGGGTGGCAAACCGGACGTGCTCTGGTACACCTCCTCTTCTTTCCTTCGCGTTTCCAACTGTCATGAATGACGTGGTTGGATTGATCACCCCCCAGCGTTTTGATATATCCTGGCCCTATACGACACTTGTTCTACTACATCCCTAAATATAACCAATAGCTTCGTATGCTTCCTAAAATTTGCGCTGCGATTTAAAACACTCAGGTATGCACTTTGGTTCAAGATTCAGCAGTGTAATTTACCATTGCGCACGGTTATTCAATATTCTACACAATGGCATTAAAGTAGCGCTATCTGTGTTGTTGCAGGTTTGAGCTTATTCAGAGACGTTTCACCGCAGCCATGTCTGTATATTTTTATGCCACGATGTGTTTTCATTCACCCGCCCCGAGCGTTTAGTAGTGGCTTGTGAATAATGTCTGAAAATTCTAAAAAAAAAGTTACGATATTTAGTGCGATACTTGCTCGCTGCCTTCATTTTTACTGTTTTTTTCCCAGTAGGTGTCTTAAGATGAATGAAGATACTAATTGCAGCAACAATTATTGAAAACAAATTAACAAATAACACTTTCCATTGAATTAAAAAGTTTATTTATATGATCAATGATAGACTCATCGCCTCCAAACATATTGAGATGTCTACCGCTACAGAGAAGGTTGCGAAAGCTGCGAAAAAATATTGCATTCCCCCTTTTATTTTATTTTTTCGGGATTTTCAGAGATTTCTTGATGACACTTTTGGCACCTGAGAAATACACGTCAAAAAAAAAAAGTGGCGATAAGTTTCACCATCAGTCACCACCAACAAGCCCCTTTCAGATTTACATTTTTTTTTTAAACACAGCGTGGACGTTTTGCATACAATCTTAACCAGGTCCTTATCAAGTGCTTGCTGTATCCAGGAAACAAGAAGAGAGTCGTCATGTTTTCTGGTTTGTATCTAGCATTTTAAACCGGATCTGATCAAGGTTGGGCAGTGAGGACAGTGAGTATACTGAGCGGAACGTTTTTGTGAACAAACAATATCGTCCCGCATACGAAGTGCGACCAATCACATCAGTTAGAGCCCAAAGTAATATCCACTGAGCCTAATAAGTTCGCAGCCGTTGGCCTTTTGCGCATGCCTCGCTACAACCGAGAAATCGGGGTGTATAAAGTCATGATTCACATAAAAAACAGCGCCAATAACGAGGGACAAGAGAAAGAAGGAGGCAGACAGCGGCGCTGACTTACAACAAGATTTATTTGCTATAACCGCACAATATATACTAGGGCAGTATCTGACAAAAAAAGAGAAAAATACAAAACAAAGAAATCAGAACCCACCTAACAACTACGTAATCATCTCCACAACGCACCATGAACAACACGTGGGCTAACGTTTTGGAGAAGATCTATTTCTTTTTGTGATAGCGCAATCGAAGGCCTGCTGACACATGCACTGCCCAGCCTTTCTATCTCTGCAGCCTCGTTTTCAAAAAGAAATAGATTTTCTTCAGAACGTTAGCACACGTGTTGTTCATGATGCGTTGTGGCGATGATTACGTAGTTGTTAGGTGGATTCTGTTTTCTTTGTTTTGTATATTTCTCTTTTTTTGTCAGATACTGCCCTAGTATATATTGTGCGGTTATAGCAAATAAATCTTGTTGTAAGTCAGTGCCGCTGTCTGTCTCCTTCTTTGTCTTGTCTCTCATTATTGGTGCTGTTTCTTTATGTGAATCATGTCGTACCAACTCGCCCAAGCAGCCACGTTAGTGTATAGTCAATGGCGTTTGCCTGTAATATGCGAACACCTTTGGGGAGAACGTCCGGTGTTGAGGGAGCGGCTTTGAAATAAATTAAAACAAATGCGTAAACAAGTAACAATGAGGCAGTAAAAGAGAGGCTAGAAAGAAAAGAAGGAGAAAAAAAACTACCCGCGTGCTTTGCGGAAAGCTCAACTTCCGGAAGTGTTGGAGCTGGGCCAAAAAATGCGCGCGCAGAGAAGCCCGCGCGAGCCGTGACAGCTAAGTGCGCAATGAGTGACTGGAGGCAATTAGCGCCCCTGCGAGGAAGGCGTCCAGGAAAGTAAACACGAGAAACGACGACAACAGCGACGGCAACAATGAAAGAAAACAACGAAGATGGTTTGGCGGTCGAAAAAAGACTGAAACTGGGAGAAAGAGAGGTCGTTTTTTTTTTTTTTTGAAGGAAAAAGAGGTAGAGGGCATATAGCCTTCGCCCGTCTTGCACTGACAGGGCCGATATGCCCTCGAATTCTCTGCGTTCCGTATATGCGATGGTCATTCATTCGAATTGTCGTATGGAAAGTAAACTTGGGTTTCTGAAGCTGTGCATAATTCATCCTACGAATAAAATAAACTACCCAGCCTCTTACAGCCCAGAGCCTCTAAAGTTAAAATAAAAAAAAACTATAAACTTGTCTACCGCATCTTGGTCCCGTACGTTCCGGAAATCAGCGAACAACTGTCCAGAGCGGTGGGGAAGTATGACATCCACGTAATGCACTAACCCGTTCGGTTTTAGGGACAAACATGGAAATCGGAACACGTCCGCGATAGAATCAAGTTGAGAGAGACAGAAGAACAAGAGGGAAAGGAAATGCAGGGTTGTTAACCAGTCTGGAACGACCGGTAGCTACCCTTCACTGGGAATAGGGATTTGGGCGTTTGAAAGATGGAAAAGGGGAGAGAGATGAGAGCATGCACACGCGTTGGGCTCACAAATGCTGATTACTTGGAACACGTTCACGCGCACTAACTGACGAAAGTCCGTTGAGACGCGGTTTTAGTCCACTGGCGTTCCATAGAATCATAGAATCAAGTAGAGAGAGAGAGAAATAATTAAAAGGAAGTGACAGGGAGGTTACCCTAGAATCAAGCAAGAGGAATTTAAAGTATTGGTGGCAGAACAGTAGAGATAAAGGACAAAAAAAAAAAGAGGGAAATGAGGTCATTCTGTCTGAAGAAGCAGAGAGATGGAACGTAAATTTACATTTTTCTTCGTTATAAAACATCGATTTAGTTGAAGTAGATAAGCCATTAGGCCAGCATAAAAAGAACGTTTTCTTTTCATTTTTTCTTCTTGCGAGCCTGGTGCCACACATGTCACAGCCCCGTTATAAAGGGGACGCTCATAGCATCCATCCATCCATCCCCGATCGGGCGACTATTGCCGCGACCGAAAAACCGGCTACCAAAAGAAAGATTCCTCGGGCTAGCCTATGCGAGGTTCTTTGCACGAACTGTCATGCCACTTACATTGGTGAAACAAAAAAAAAAAACTTCCCTGAAAGGGCGCGACAACGTTGAAACAATGTGCGTATAGTAGCTTCAACACCACCAAAACGAGCTTCGGAGTCGGCCGAACAGTCACACCTGAAGAAGGGACCGGAGTGGTCTCGAAACGTATATAGGGTCACTTTATAGTTTTTCAAATTTTAACTTTACGAGGTTAGCACTATAAGTGGCTGGAGAGTTGATTTTCTTCGTGTGAATTTTCACCCAGCCAGACAGATTTCTGTCGAATATGTTCACCTTTAATTCATAATCAAACACAGACAAGTAAACAATAGAAAATGAATATTTTTTCTCACCTACAGATTGTGAAGGAATCCTATGTTATGTAGCTTATGCATACTTTACTATATTGCATAAAACGATGATAAAAATTAAACAGTGTTTTAAATATATTCCGTGAATGTGTGATGAATACCGTATTTTCTCGCATAATCGTGGCACCGTCCAACTGTTAGCTAATTTATTCCACAGAACCGGTAAACTGTTGGCTAACGGTATATAGGCTCTTACAGTAATGCAATAAAATTGTATATGTACGCTGCTACGCAATTGAACACATGCGTGGCACAGCACCCGGCAAACCGCCCGTCCTTCGGATTCTTCAAACGTTTGATGTGAAATATAACGTTTGACGTAAGCTGAAACGTAATGACTTGTGGGTCTCCATTATCTGAAAATTGGTGTTTCATTTTGCCTGCCGACTCGCTCGGCAAAAGGCTAGCGTTTTGTATGGCTCGCTGTAATAGAGAAGTTTTGATATGCGAAAAAAAAAGGGAAGAGAGACAGAAAAAAAAAAAGGTAGAAAGATATACTTACCCGTAATATATATGATAGTCATGGAATTCGGCTCATAATGTTCGGGTCGCGTGTTCTGAACACAATTCTCGTAGAGGAAAGGAAATCTTTGTGGATGGGAATACTTCGTACCACGATTCCAGAAGTTTCATTCATTTTAAATTGAAATGTAGTCTGCAACCATTCCACGCTGGCACGATGGCAACGACAAGGCCTTGTTTATCTCGAAACCTCCCACCACGACAAAAAGAAGGAAAAAAAACGCAATTTCGAGTCGCCGAGAACTTACCACGCCGTATCGCAATCGAAACATGTCACGTGACTATCGCAGAATAATTAAATGTCAAGTGACGTCCGGAAAATTATTTTTCTCGGCCCTGTCTTCGACACAACACACCACTAACCGCACCATGCCACTAATAGTAATCATTCGTATGATTTTACGTCCCAAAACTACGATACCATTATTAGGGGCTCCGTAGTGCAGGAAAGAGCGAAATAGAAGGCAGAAAACAGAGAAAGAAGAACGGAAGGAAGGGCAGGAAGCACGTCAGGCACTGGCCAAAAGCTTTTCTTCCCTCTGTCTTCCGAAACGTTGCGGGCTCCTGATTTTTTCGCGTAGAACAGAGTGTTGTTTTTTTTTTTCTGTAATTCTGCGTGCTGATTTGCGAATTTGTGTTGTCCCTTGGAAAGCAGTATATCACCCTATCAAAAGTGCTTTTTTTTTCTCAGTTTTTTTTTTCTCTGTGCAGCCCGATCCGAAGTATACATAAGCAACGTCATCTCTTGCTCGTCATACCACACTTCTTCCGCCTATTTAATTTTGTCGGGCGCTTTTCCGTCTTCACATTGTATACCATTAGCGTCCGCTGCTATTTGGCGGAAGCTTCGCCGACGAGAAATCCGAGCGGGAACATTTGGTGCGCGGCGCGCGCGGCAAAAAACACCCTCGAATGTTCCAAGCTCGCAGGTATAAAGTTCACGCACGTGCCTTGCTTTTCTGGCTCAAATATCCCATTTTCTGCGGCAGAGGTCGCGGTGGTTGCGTAAGCGCGTTTCTTTTTACGTATTGACCACGTGTCGCGACCTTTACTGAGGTCGCCTATATCTCGTGCCACGCGCGCAGTTCGGTGCGTAACGCGCGGTAGTACACATGTGTCAGGTGTAAACACGTGTAGACCTTCAGAACCAAAACAAAACAAAGTGACTCTGTCTCGCTCTTTAATTTTGGGTCGGAGCGCATTGTTCACGAATTTCATCCACCTCCACAGTTGGTAAAAATGATAGTCTTTCTTGGGTTACTTCAACGCATGCAGAGATTTTATTGGTCTTCCTCTCTCTCTCTCTCTCTCTCTCTCTGTGTGTGTGTGTGTGTGTGTGTGTGTGTGTGTGTGTGTGTGTGTGTGTGTGTGTGTGTGTGTGTGTGTGTGTGTGTGTGTGTGTGTGTGTGTGTGTGTGTGTGTGTGTGTGTGTGTGTGTGTGTGTGTGTGTGTGTGTGTGTGTACTTAGAGTACTTGTGTACGACTCATTGTACGAGTACACACTTAGTGTACGACTTAGAGTGTAGAGACTTGTGTGCAACTTATATAGAGTACTTGGTACTATGCTATATATGGGAGCGCGAAAAGCTGTCCTGTGGCGATAGTTATAGCGCGAGAATAACACGACGACACAGAGACAAGAAGGACACGAAAGACACGTCCTGTGTGCTTCACATTTCGTTCAGGCCGTGTCGACAAAAATTGCGCCGTGGGATGAGTTCACGGATGGGACGCAACTGAAATGACGAAGCTGAGACACAGCTTTTAGCTTGCGTTCAGAAGAAGGGTATAACGGTTTCGGGTGCCTCATACTCAACTATGGCAGAGCACTATAAGCCGTCCCGATTTGTTCCACAGTGCAACCGCTCAGCATTGTGCGCCGATATGTATGTACGTCACACGATTCAGCCATCCGATTCAGGCCGAAGTTTAAACGCTTGCTGTGCACGCCCAGCCATCGTGAATTGGTGGTTGCGTCGATACGCGTGAACATTGTGAATCAAAGGGCAAATATAACGCATATCTGGGACGCAACATCAATAAGTATAAGTATTAGGAGGTGTGTAACTTCACTAGCAAGTACATAAATACGTAATTTTATAGACCCTATAGTGTTTCTTACGCTGACCTGAAAATGCGACGCTGTGCACAAAAGAAGGCCGACAGAAGACAGTCGTCTTTCGACGACCACGCAGATACGTGGCCATAGCTTTTCTTTTAGGAGCGAAGCTCCTTAAGGCGTGGGCTGTGCGTCCCCTGTATGTAGCCACCTCTCGTTCAGTTCTAAGTATTACGCTAGCCAACGCCCGATCTAAAGGGTACAGCCATATCCATCCCTCCATCCGTCCGTCCGTCCATCCATCCATCCATCCATCCATCCATCCATCCATCCATCCATCCATCCATCCATCCATCCATCCGTCCGTCCGTCCGTCCGTCCGTCCGTCCATCCATCCGTCCATCCGTCCGTCCATCCATCCGTCCGTCCGTCCGTCCGTCCGTCCGTCCGTCCGTCCATCCATCCATCCATCCGTCCGTCCATCCGTCGATCCGTCCGTCCGTCCGTCCGTCCAAAAGATGCAAGATGTTATAAACTAGACGGCGGTACGTGTAGTTGATTATGAAAGATGCGAGGTGTTATAAAATAGGAATGATGCCACATATGGCGCGTGTCATCGTTCGATATAGTGCGGCGACGTACGCTAGGGGAGCGTTGCAATAAAATCGAGTGGGCAAAATGTACGGAGGATTCATGGTTTACTAGGTTTACCTCCAGAGCTTCGCCCACTCATCATCATTCACTTCGTGGATATGGCGGCATTTTTTCTTAATTATTTAGGCGATTATCTGAAGTGTGTACCCTAGGCTGTTGCCGGGCTGTCGTAGTAGTAGTAGTAGTAGTAGTAGTAGTAGTAGTAGTAGTAGTAGTAGTAGTAGTAGTAGTAGTATGTAGTAGACACGCACGTATATCGACCACAGGGGGCGGGATCGGATAAAGAGATATGTAAAATGAAATGAATATCGTGGTCAGCATGATGGTGCTCGAGATTATCACGATGTCGCTAAATGGTGACACACTTAATCCCGTTAGCCATTCACGTGTTCTCGCGTGCTTTGAACTTCGTTTTCCCGAACTTCAATTCTGTTATCCCGCTATTCGATTCCGAAAAGGTCGCAGGATCGAATCCCAGCGGCGGCGGTCGTATGGCGATAATCGCAAAACGCCGCAGGTTTGTGTATTTATATTTAGCCGTATAAATATAGCCAACAGTTGTTCGAAATATCCGGAGCCCAACATTTATACGGCATCGCTCGTTGGGGTATCGTGGGAGCAATTATTTTTGTTAAACATGGACATTTTGTTATGGTCACCGTTGTGCAAACTAACCACCTTACGCCAGCAGTTAGCTTGTAGTCAATATATAGCCATTGAACACACCAAAGTAGCTTTAGTATACACGGCGGTAAAGTATACGGCAGTTTGATCCAGTTTTTAATGTTGATCGTATACGTCGTTACAGAACGTGCGTTGAAAAAGCCCGCGAAGACGTTGTTCTTCACGGCGGAACTGACGCGATGGACGAAATCAAACAAACGAAGATAAATAAAAAAGGGAAAAAAAAAACGAATTTCGCCGAGTACTCGTTTCCGCATATACGAGGTTTCCGAGCGAGTAGGATATGGAGCAGCGAGTCGGCGGTTTTTACGATTCAATCGTTCGAAAAAAAAAAAAAAAACCGTAGGCGCCTCATTCAAACGATCATTCTCTCTCTCTCTTTTATTTCTCTCTCTCTCTTTATTGCCCTCTCTCTCTTTTTCAGTATGTATGCGCGCACGGCAACTGCAAGCTCCCGCCGTATACGTTTTTATTTGCTTAATAATTTTTTTTGTGTTTTAATTGTGGTGTGCGTAGGCGTGCAGCCCCGCCAGACGCAACGTTGTTTTCACGCATGCCCCCCCCCCCCCCCCCCCTTCGCACACCGCGGCAGTTTACGGTCGTCGTGTTGTGTTTCCGCCTAGCACGGACTAAATTGCGCCCATTGTTGCAATCTCCGCGCGCGCGCGTGTGTGTAAACGTGTCTCTCGTTCTCTCTTCTCTTCCTCGACTGCGTCGGCCGCGCTACCGTGATCGTTTTTATGGTCGAAGCGTATTCATTCTTGAAAACTTGAAACGAAAAGAAAGGGAAACAAGGAGCGAAATACAAACGACGAAAGGAAAGCCAGTGGCGGCGTTTTGTAAGCGCAAACTGGAAATTGCCTGCGTCTTTGCTTGCTTGCTTGCTTGTTTGCTTGGTGTTGTCGTCGCTGCTGTTAACGTTGTTGTTGGTGTTGCTGTTGTGGCTGCAGGGGTGCACGGTGTCGCTATATTTATTTATTTATTTATTTATTTATTTATTTATTTACTTATAATTTATTTGAGAATACCTCACAGGCTCCTGGAATTATAGGATGAGGGGGTATACAGTACAATTCAATACATTGTAAAGGAAGATTTCCACAGAGTACAATTACAGGGCAGTAGAATAAACTAACATAGTATAAAATAACAAGTAGAAAAGAGATTAACAGATAACTATACGTGCAACCGTATAGTTATCGTATAGTAAACGTATAGTATAAGGGCGAAGCTCCTTATTCTGTGGATCATATGTCCCGCGTCCTCGTAGTAGTCGTAGTAGACAGTTGCATCGCATTGCATGTCAACAAAAACGCTGTCACAGCATATCCACGGACTGAATGACAATGAGTGGGGCGAAGCGTCCGTCAGCGTCCGTCCGTGTGTCCGTTCGTGAGCCCGTCCGTTCTTCCACTTCGACCCCATCTTGTCATCATTCACCTCGTGGATATGCTGTGATTTTTGTTTTCTTCGTGTGCTTTCTTTTTTTTTTTTTTTCGCTCGTCTATATATTCGTTCGTCCGCCTCGGTGGATCAGTGTCTATGGTGCTCGGCTGCTCAGCCGAAGGTCGCGCGTTCGAACCCCAACCGTGGCGGCCTCATTTCGACGGAGGCGAAACGGTAAAAGGGTTTGTGCACAACGCGGTGTCAATCCGCGTTCGGAAACACTATATACCTGCATGGTCGAAATTTCCGGAGCCTTCCACCATGGCGGGCCTTATAATCATATCGTTGGTTTTGGCACGCGAAAACCCCGTGATACTATGACAAGACAAGTTTTTACGTGTTCTCGTTCTTCGCTGTCGTTGTCGTGAAAGCGAGGCGTCAACCACTGAGCCACACCGGAGCATTCGTTTTATTTTAATTGGTGTATAGGCCAGTTATACTTTGGTGGTACAGGCAGAGGCACTTTATTTTGTTTTTTTTTTCCTGTTGCATCACATTATGTTTGTCGTCGTCGTCGTCGCCGTTGTTTCACATAGCGCAACCTGGGGCGTACATTTTAAGACGTACCTCTTGAAAGGCGTGCCTCGAGAAAAAGCGCAGAATACAGCCCAAAAGCCAGATCACTTCGGTCCCTTGGTTGCTTTCATTGTTTTCCCATGTTACGGACCATCGTGTCTGAAATTAATTGGCTGAGGTCCCTCCACGGGTATACATATTCAGGATAATTACTATACACTCCTCTAAAACATACGCAAGAGTGGACTGTATAGATGCACAGATAACGAAGATTGGGATGATAGAGACGCTTCGATGAGTTAATGGAAACGTGCTTGATTACGCGCTTTACGAGGCGGCGAGCTCAGGAGCCATTAATCTTTTGCGCCGAGCTCGGATGATGAATAATCTATTGAGTCCTCTCTCTCTCAGTGTTTGCACGCACACGTTCACGTTTACGTGGCCAAACGAGGGTATAGGCGTTCGACGAGTTAATTACGTAGTTGGTGATCTCTAAAAGCTCGCATGGTTTCCTGTCCAAGTTGGCCGCTTAGTGCAATATACACGGGATAATTGTTTCCATAAACTTAGCAGTTCCGTCGGGATAATGCGAGTTGTTTTTTTATTTCATAGTCGGTGATTCAAAGCTCATTGGCTTCTCGAAGTTATGTTCTTGTATAGCGCATGCGCAGATTTATACGTAATTGTCGTCTTCGTAAGGTTTCGACTTCATTAGAAATATTCGGGGTTCAATTTCGTTCGTGTTTGTTCTTATATACTTTTTTTCTTTCTTTGATTGATTGATTGATGTGTGGGGTTTAACGCCCCAAAACCACCATATGATTATGAGAGACGCCGTATAGTGGAGGGCTCCAGAAATTTCGACCACCTGGGGTTCTTTAACGTGCACCTAAATCTGAGCACACGGGCCTACAACATTTCCGCCTCCATCGGAAATGCAGTCGCCGCAGCCGGGATTCGAACCCGTGACCTGCGGGTCAGCAGCCGAGTACCTTAGCCACTAGACAACCGCGGCGGGGCTTTTTATTTCTTTCTTTTTTTTCTTTCCTTCTTCCTTCTTTTCTTTTCCTTCTTTCTTTCCTTCTTTCTTTCTTTCTTTCTTTCTTTCTTTATTTATTTATTTCTTTCTTTCTTTCTAAAGCCCAGCAGTTTTTAAGTGTGTAGAACTCGCAGTATTCTGGTATATAGCCATGTATGTTGAAAATGTGCTTCAATAAGAAAATCTCTTTATCGGCCTTTAAATGAATTTAACAGATGCCTGTAATCATTAAACGTCTCAGGAAATCAATATTCTCTATTGTCATGGGTAAAAAAAAAGAGTAAAACTAAAATGGTTTCCAAGGACTCGGCGTTTCGTGTCCGTTCAAGGAAAGAACTCAACGCTGAGGACATGCGTGCGTGCGTCGTACGTAACGGTCCACCTCAAAAATCGTGCGGTCACTTTGCGCCTCCCTCGTTTTCTGTCGTCCAACAATTTTTGTTTTCTTCAAGGTATTCTAGAGCTCGGGGAAAGGGCTACCGCTCCTCGTGTCTGCGCGCAACTGAAAGCCCGGAGACGGACCGGCGGACTTCTTGCTCGCAGCAGCAGCGTCCCTATACGAAGCAGGACAAGAATAATAAAGAAGCCCTTTCGGTGTTTGCACGACAAACAGACCTCGCACACACTACACGTATGAGGACACGCAAGCGAGCACGTACGGACGCACACAGTCCGTGTGGGGCAGGTTTGCCGCTACGGAGCGCGTCTCGCCTTCTTCCGGCGAGGAGGCCGCGCAAAGCGAGCGACCTTTTGAACAAGCACGTGCGCCACGACCGCCTTGTCTCGACTCTGCTGCTCTCCTGGTCTTGGCTTGCCTTGGATTGGATTGGCCGATAAGTGAAATTATACCGCGGGAAGTAACAATACCGTTTCTGCTGACGAGTCTTTTGCATGCCCGTGACTGGAGGTCAGGGACGATTTGGCTGGACTGTGTAAAGGGCAAAAGACCAAGAGGTAGATCGCGTTGTGGTTTTCTGTCAAGAGAGGAAAATTAAGAAGTTGGACGATGTCCGCTCGAAGCTCACATGATCAGCGTTTTGTACGACGTTTACTAAAAGAAACAGTGGCGCCGTGATCGTCTAGCAACCCTGAGAATGGGGGGGGGGGGGCAATTCGCGGCTGCCAACTCACTCGCGGCTTCTTTTATTGTTGTGTTAGTTGCGAAACCCGCGAACCGATTTGAATTGACCACTCATTGAAGGTGCCAAAGTGGGGAAGTGGGGGTTTCTGAACTTTCGCTGACCTCCGTCTTGCGACAAAAGTTGCTGCAGTTCACGCGGAAGGAAAAAAAAAAACTTTAGCTGGGGCTGATAAATGCACTACCCATTATTTATTTGCTACGAGAAGCGTCTCGCATTGCAGCTCCCATGCATAATTTAGCTTCAGATTTTCCTCAATTGTATCATTAAGAAACTATATGAGCAAGTAGACCGGGCGAATTATTTAGCGAGCACCTCACTCCAAGGACTATATACTCCGAAGACTGCAAGGACTCCAAAGGCTATTTACATCTAATCTGGACTGCGTAAAGGGCAAGACGAAGAAGAGGCCGCGGAGGGATCTTCGCGCGGCAGTTTTTTTGGTCAAACGAAGGAAATTAAGTAAAGTAGGCAATGTCCACACAAGGTCTCCGTGTAGCGGGGATTTCTGAGGCCAAGGAGACGAACCGTGCGACGTTATGTCGGCGTTGCGTGCGGGGCGGCCAGTGTGCCTACGCCTGGTGAGGTGACCTGACCTTGCGAACTGTGGCGCTTCACGAAATGAAAGGACGCAATGAAGAAGATTAAAAAAAGAACACGCTTGTGGGGCGCGGACGACGAGAAGAGCTGACCGCCTTCTATTGTCACGCTCTTCGTATAGGTCTTCTAGGCTGCGCACTTCCAACAACTTCGTCGTCTTTTCTTTTTTCCATCTTTCGTTGTGTTGCGTGCTTAGTTTCTTTAGTTTTTTTTTCCTTCAAATATTTCCCGCCACGTGCGGCTCTCTGCAAAGCTTGAGTGTCCGTTGGCCGCACTCCTTCGTTCCGTTTGTGAGCTCTGTTTTTTTTTTTCACTACTTTTTTTATTACTTTAATGGCTCTCGGAGGTCGGGTCGCGAGCGCAATCGGCACCTCTGTTCGTGCGGCTAGCTCTTCAGGGGTGGTCGTCGCGCGCTTTAAGCGTCAAGCGTGTGGTCACTCTTCGCGACCCGTTCGGACGCTTTCTCGTGACCGTGCACAAAGAACTTATAGACCATTTAGCGTGAACGGGAAATCGGAACAACTTACCTGCTTATTTTTGGTCAGAAAAAGGTAGATATCTATATAGGAAGAGTATACTATAAAATTATTAGTGTTTTTTTTAATCGCGACAGCCTAAATTAAACTCCTGAAACGCGAAATTCGACCGTCGGTGGCACAGTTGACGAGTGATTCATAAAAAAAAGCATCATCAAGCAATGAAGGCACCACGACGTCTTGCCGGCGTCAAAGGTCGCTAAAATTGGGACGTAATCTTGTTGTCACTGGGACGTAAGGTGATGACGTCACACGACGTCGTAGCTTGGGAAACGTTGGTCGAATTACGGATGCAATGAGAAACCAGATGCCTTGCTTTCGATCTCGGAGGAAGTGGAAAACGGCGTTAGGTTCAGAAAGCTTTCAAAGAGCGGTGCGGCAATACGAATGAACCGATTGGGAAGAAAAATATAGCTTAATCGAACGCAAAAGAGAGCGTGTTATTTTGCTTTTTCTGGTTAAACACTGAATTGTTTAACAAGTATGAATTGTTGAATTGTGCCCCGAGCTGTCAGAAATCAATGTCTCGCTTCAGTATATATCAGGAGCAAATAATCGATACGTCCGATAAAAAAGCTCCGAGTGTGTTAATTATAGCACACCTCAGGAGCCTGATATGTCGCATCTTTGTAGGAAGTAGCATGTCCTTCAAGGCCATGTATATGTTGTTTTCTTGCCATATTGGCGGGAAAGGGGTTGTTGGGGGTTTGGTGATCAAATAAAATAAAAATTGCGTCACTCAAATATCACCTGTGTTGATGGCAACTATATGTAAATTCTCATGATAATTTGTACAGATAGCAAAAGAGGTCCATGGAGAGGCGAGGGACCTTGCAAATAACAATGCGTTGTCGTGACGCCTACAGATTTATGAAGAAACGTAGGGCACAATATTCCGCGACTGCTCTCTTAGCAGTATACATACAACGACAGGTATAGTATTACAGTTTAGACCAGCTACGGTTCTTTAACATGCCGCTAAGGTTATACGCAGGTCTGTTTCAACTTCGCCCCATCAAAATGCTGCGACCATGCACGGCCGGCAAATGGAATACGTGACATATAGCTGGAACGCGCGAAAATGGAACGCGCTCACTATAGTGTGGCACAGGGTCTGTCAAACTAAAATGTTGGGTTGTCCAGCAAAAAAGTGTGCTTTCATATGCATATGAAGACATCACGGGGTGACGAACGGTCCTTGAAGGTACTTCAACAGTTACGGTAATACCGCACAGCATGAGCAGAGTCCTTTAGGGTAAGTGTAAACGCAACCCGCCCCTGTGGTTCAGTGGTTAAGGCACTCGACTGCTGACCGGCAGGTCGCCGGATCGAATCCCGGCCGAGGCGGCCGCATTTTCGATGTAGGCGAAAATGCTCGAAGCCCGTGTGCCTAGATTCAGATGCACATTAAAGAAGTGAAGGTGGCCGAAATTGCCGGAGCCCTACACTGCGGCGTCTCTCATAGTCATATGGTGGTTTTAGGATGCTAAACCCCATCAATTATTAAGTATGGAAATACCGTACTGTCATTCTAGGCAAGCAGCTTTTTATGGGTGACGCTCGCTGTAGAATCACCTTGTCGGTCGTCCTTTAGTCCTGCGTAGCCGGCGTATCCACGGAGTGAATGGTGATGAGTAGGGCGAAGCGTCCGTCCGTGCGATGCGTGCCCTATAGTGTGATAGGAGCGGACGGACCAACAGACGGACGAAGAAGCATGGACGGAAGGATGGTGAACGCATGGGCGCTTCGCCCCAGTCATCATCATTCACTCCGTGGATATACTGTAATTTTCAGAGCTTTCTAGCTGCGCGAGCTCTCATTGCGTATGCTGAATGGACGATATGAACAAAAGGGCTAGAAGAGGTCTTGTGGACTTCAAGGTACGTGCCGACCACGACTGTACAGTATTTTTGCAGTTACAGCTTGCGGGTGTGTAACCGTCAATGCTATATGATCTTTTAGATGAGAAGCAACTATTGTACTCGCGTGTGTAACGCCACACGTGCGTGCGTCCGTACGAACGTGCCAAAACACGTTTCTCTCGTCGCAAGTGTTGGAGCGGTGCCAAGTAGGTCACGCCGCAGCAGCGCGTTGACGTCGTGCTCCTCTCGTACGTTTCACTCGTAGGTGCGCGCTGACATCACTCTCTCCCTCACTCACAGCACGCTCGCCACAGTGCCTGCAGCTGCCGGCTCCTCCGCCCACTCGCAACACACTTCTCCATCGCTTCAACCTCTCCACCGCCCGCAACGCTCGACCGCACGTCGAGCTCAAACGCTCTTGCGGCTCGTTTATATGCGATGAAACTTGCTCAAAACCTAACCCGCCTCCCGTGTCTTTGCGTTTCGAACAAACGTTTACTCGAAAAAATGCTGCAGCGACTTTCGCTTCAAGCCGTTCTTCACAGACGTCCAGAACCCGTGTCGGCAACTAAACTGCGCATGCTCGTGCCTCGCATCTCGTGCCAACTGTCGCCATCTCCCCCACCTTCTCTCTTGCCTCGCAAGGCTGACGCAGGTAGCGTCTGCTAGTAAAAACTGACTGCTCACGCTTCACTATACACTGTAAGCAAAAACTATCCGAGTTTGGGGTTTTTCCGGCTCATGACCTCTGAAAACTCCCTCGCGTTTAAAATTACTACCTCGCGTAGGAGTAAAAGATGGTACATGACATAGTTTTACCACCACCTCTCAGGCAAGTAGTAAAAGGATGTCAAAATCCAGTTTTACCACTTAGGGAGTCTTCTATCACGTGATTTTTAACCTGCGTTTCAGAGTTTATTACCACGTGACTGCAAGGTGCGGCTGCTTCGGCGGCTCTTGCCCCATACCCCCTCGGTGACGCTCTCAGTCAACTGAACGTACGCGAAGCCCACAGATGTTTTCTTTTTGTTTTTTGTTTTTTGCATCGCCGTGCCTCTGGACTGACCTCGAGTCAGCGCACTTTTACTGGAACTGGGGGCAGCATAAGCACAACAAGCGAAAACAGCATCCTTTGAACGAAAAAAAAGACGGGGGGGGGGGGGGGCTCTCAAAAGAGAAAAAAAAAAGAAAGAAAACCTGCTGTGGAAAGTTGTCCTGCATATTTTCGCAAATTGTTGCTTTTGCTCGGCGGTGGCTTTGGAGACAGACAGTGCAAGAAGCTCGGTATCTGTGTGTCTGGTTGGGCTGATGGATCTCACGTGTTTCCTAGATCATCGAGCGACCGTGCTCTTCCGAGCGCCTCCGAACCTGCACGTCGCAGATATCTCCAGTTCGCGGATATCTCTAGATCTGCCAGTGGTAACAAAATCAATCTGGTGCCATCGTCTGTGCTTGCCTGCTGGAGAAGCAATAAGCAAAATGCTTCACTCTGTCGTCGGCACCGAGCCGCGGCCACCAGTGACCAGTGGGAGTGTGTCGCCGTGGCAGGTGAAAGAAGCATCGCATATATTTTGTTCCACAGTAGGCGATGTCTGCACGAGTAAAGTGCTGCCCGAATTGCCCACCTCATGCACCAACTGTTCTCAAACATGTAGCACGAATCCGATTAGAGGCAGACGGAACCAACAAGTGGCGGCCGGTGAGCACGAAGAAAACCCGGACCTGCCCGGATGGTGGTCTTTCGTTGGAAGTATGCATACACCGCCCCGTCCGCGCAAGATAGCGGTCACGTGTTCATTTGTGTCTGAAATGACGACGAAATTCACACAGGATATGTGTTCTGTGATCGCCAGCTGTGTTTCATCGGATAGCCGTGCTCCTCGAAAAGGCCTAGAACGCCATCGGTAAGCAGCTTGTATGCAGGCGTGGACCGCTCTTCTACGCCCGTTGTGATGAATACGTGCTGCTACTGTGTTTGTGCAACGTCGCTCAATGAAAATCATTGAGCTACCATGCTTTGTGCGTACTTAGGTATATTGTATGGACTTGTGCATCAGCAGTGCTAACACGGTTGGGGCAAAGAGCCCGGTGTGCCAAGCAATTATTGGATAATCAAAAAGGTGAGATCGTGTAGATTTATAATAAAAAGTCGGTGTGACATTTAGTGCCCTGCAGCCCACCTGAAGCTTACGCTTGCACCTTCAAGCGTTGTTGTTAATCGATGCAAAAAAAGAGCTCTCCTACCGGTACTACATGGCCGGTCAAAAAGTCGTGCCTATATATATACCGGATTGTCGAAGTGTAGTAGAGAAACGCGTGTGGTCTGTTCTAGTGGTGTATTATTCTGCATTTGTTGTGTGTGCGTGTTTGTTTCTATGTGAATCTATGTGTCACCAATTCTGCCGTTCAATAAATTCAATCAATTCTGCTATTCAATAAATTGGTCGTCTCTGGGCGAATGCACCCGTCAATTTTTTTTTACCACCAGAAATAACTCCCAGTAATCACCTCAAAAACCTTGTGAAGGTAGTAAAAATTTACTCTCTCTATACTCGCTGAAAACCTCACTGGGGTAAATATTTACTACTCTCCCTACGTTCAAAAACTCAGTTAGCACGAGAGTAAATTTTTACCTCGGTAGTAGGTGGTAAAAAAAACCCAGGAAAGGTAGTGCGCTAGAGGACAAATGGTTTACCCAGTTTTTGAGGTTATTTCAGGTCATTTTTGTTTAGTGTGTACTGTTCACAGGCCACCCCGCATATTTAGGCACTGCATCACAGATCAGCGTCCCACCATTCGTTGAAGGCAACGCTTCTCCTTCATTCAGTAAACAAGAATATTAAAGACGAAATAACCATTAGGCATTTCCAAATTCTTTCGCTGTTTACAAACAAAGGTGTTAGATGTCTTCCGGTTTTGTGCACCAGCGTAGCCTAGGAGAATTGGCAGGGAACGAATGCTTTACCGAGTAGCCAGCTCATTTTCAACACTATTCTTCCGTTTGTCTGGCCAAATAATTCAAATAAGTTTTCTTCCAAGCTGCACACAACGTTATAGGAGTTAGTCGTCAACTTTAATAGTCTTCCTTTTACCAGAAAGCGGAAAAAGAGCTTTCCCTTACTCTGGAACAACTAAAAAAAAGCAAGTTTCCTGCTTCAGCGTTAGAGAGTGATAAGTAACCGGAAGTTTCTAGGGAAGCAACACGTGCTGCTGCTATTGCTATGTCGACACCAAGGAGGATTAATCTCCCTTGGTCGTCACCGAACGAAAAGGTGTGTACGCAACATTCACAAAATACATTCACTCGAATTCCCCCCAAGGGAACATGCGAGTGGCTTTTCGAGACGAAGCACCTTAGGCCGTGGGTCGTGCGTCCCTGATGTATGTAGTAGGTAGCCACCTGTCGTTTAGTCCTTCGAATGTCTACTGGATGGCGGTATACTTGCATATGATGAATATATGATGAAAAGATGCGAGATTGTGATACTTGAAATGTTCACTAGATGAATGGATGGACGGACTGATGGACGCATGGACGGACGCACGGATGGACGCGTGAACGGACGGACGCTTGGACGGATGCACAGATGGGCGGACGGACGGACTGCACCACAGACGGACTTACGGAAGCTTAGCCCCGTTCATCATCATTCGCTCCGTGGATATGCTGTGATTTTTAGAAGTAGCGGAGCTGTTGAAAGAGAGAGAGATGAATAAACGTTTGTTTAGAAACAGCGTTCCGAGCGAGGCCCGGTATCTCCCTAAGTTGGGAGGGTTCCCTAGTGCAGTAACCAAGGAGGATATAAAAGCAAGTTTTTATATCCTCCTTGGCAGTAACCCTCTTACTTCGACTGCCCTCTTGGCCCTGGCGACGAGTTGTCGCCGGTCTTCCAGGTCCTCAAGGACAAGCTTGGCCTCGCACGTTTTCATTAGGTGGTCGTCGTTCATTCTTTGTGCTTGGTCCCGCTCCAGCTGCATGTCGTGGTTTGCATGGCACTGGCATTCCAGGAGCAAGTGTGCCAGGGTGTCCGGTACGCTGCAGAGCGGGCACATGACGCCATGTGTCGTAAAGTCGAGGCGTTGCATTAATATGACATGTATGTAAGTGTTGCTTCGCAGGCGTCTGAAGATCGCGCTTTTTCCTTGGGTTAGTTTTGGATGTGGGGGAGGGTACATCCGTCGCTCCAGTTTGCAGTGTTGAAGTATCGACGAGTAGCTGTTTTTCACTACCTACATCTCTGCAGCCACGGATCGGGTATCCTTCGGTCCCAGGGTTTGACGAAAAATATAAGCTGACCGGCCGCGTCTGACGCAACAACTCTGCAAGCGCTGGCTGTCTTCGTCCTCTTCCGCACTTTAGCATTGTTTATAAATAAAGGCCGTTGGCTCTAGACGACGCTCACTCGACAAATGGGTATAATTGCAGTACCCTGCTCTGTATCGCCTTGTAGTTTGACAGACAACAGTGTCCGTAGCCAGCACACCCACTGAGGTTCGAGCAGTTGAGAATTGCTGCTGAGACGGCTTATCTCCAATGTTTACTTCTATCTATACACAACCGTTACGATCTTTTGTAGTATTCTCAAGGGACGGCTTCATGCCCTCCCATAGTTGAGTACTAAGTACTCGAAATCGCTAAACATTTTTTGTGAACACGACCTTTTTCAAGCCCAATATCCCACGAGACAACTTTGTGCTCTCTCATAGTAGGGTACCAAGTGCTCTAAATTGTCTCTTCTTCTTTTGCACGAGAAATATTCAGACAGTATACATATATATACCGATGGCTCCACGAACCGCCAGTGTTCGTCAGGTGTATACATATATATAGTAGTTGTCTCAGAAAGAGGTGTTACCATCAGCCTTAGGACTGACCACTCCACGGCATCTACAGCAGCGGAAATAGCTGTTTTGCGTGCTGCACTATGTGTGGTCAATCGGGAACTACCGCAACAACGGTCGATTTTCAGCGACTCAAGGGCTGCCCTACAATCTGTGCTCTCAGCACTGCGTCGCGGGCCGTACGAACGGCTTGTTTTCGAAATTCGATGCCTTCTCCACACTTCGCACGAGAAAGGGCATCATGTGACGTTTCAGTTGCTGCCAAGTCACTGCGGCGTCATAGGGAACGAACATGCCCATACTGCCGCGCGGGCAGCTCTCGAAGGAACACGAGAAGAAGCCATACCACTTTCGCGGACCGATGCAGCCAGTAATCTTCGACGACTTGCGTGTGAAATCATGTTTTCACTATAATGCCCACCAAGCAACGAGACGAATCGTCAACACCACCTGTCCTCTTTAATGGCTCTCCGCATGCCCACTGGGCTCGACCGAATTAAGAGAAGCCACCCTTCTACATCGCTTATGGCTAGGAGTGGCGTTTACACAATCTTATTTCTTTGTCACAGGAATGGCCGACAACGCTCTCTGCGATGCTTGTCATTGCGAAGAGACGCTACACCACATCCTGTGCGACTGTCCGTTGTATGACATCCCGAGTCACTGGCGTCCGTTTTTGCGCGCATCGACAACAACCAAACGTCTGTGGACACTATTCTGTCAAATGCCCGAGAGAAGACATTTGACAGAATAGTGTCAGAAGGCGACAAAAGCTCTCTTGAAATTCCTACGCGACACGGACTTGAACAAGCGGCTGTAACAGCAATGTCACACACCGTCAAAGACAAGACTGGACTACGACTGAGTGTGCGCGTGGGCTGCCGAATGTGCTGTGTTACTCTCTTTCCTCTCTGCTCTCTATCTTTCATCTCCCCCTCCCATGCGCAGGGTAGCAAACGGGCTGCCTATAGGCTGGCCACCCGCCCTGCCGTTCTATTCTTCCTGTTTTCCTTCTTTCCTAAATCGTTTACTACTTTTTTCTAAACCCGATCTTTTTGTGAACACACATACGTAAAACGCTTTTCATTCGTCCGGGACGGCTCAGTGCCATCCCATAGTTGAGTACGAAGTACTCGAAATCGTTAAACTTTTTTTTTTCCAAACACGATACGGCCGATCAGTGACACATCGGTACCGGTTCATCCGGTTCAGGAGGTCTACGAGACAACTTTCAGCTCTCGCATAGTAGAGTGCCAAGTATTCTAAATCGTTTACCACTTTTTCTAAACACACGATATGGCCTCGTCAAGTGTAAGGCGCATGGGACGGCTTTCAGTTCTCCCATGGGAGAGTACCTAGTGCTCTAAATTGTTACCCATTTAAAAAAAAAACGCATCGTATTAAACTCGCAGTACTGGGACAGCTCATGGCTCTTCCTTAGTAGAGTGCCCATGGTGCTCTAAAGCGTACACAACTTATTCTAAACACAACTATTTCGACACTGCGTTTCGACACTGCTCTCCAATAGTTGGGCACGAAGTATGCTCGAAATCGCTAAACACTTCTCAACACATCTACATCTCGAGTTACCAAAGATACAACGGCCTGTCACGGTTTCATAATCTCCCATATAAGAGTACCATGTATTCTAAATCGTTAAACACTTTTTCTAAACACACATTCCTAGGGGCTGCCGAAAAAAAAAAACGGCAATGATGTTTCGTGCGGGGAATTTTCCTTTAGTAGGGGAATTTTCGGCCATCGTGTTAAGCTAATAGGGAGAAATAAAATCTTCGTCATATTGCAGGAAATGATTCAACAATGAGGAATTTCAACTGTGAGGACCGATACAGTGTGCCTTCGTATGCTGTAATCGCTTCTGACGTATGCACCACGCAAGCATAGCCCTTGAGATTTGTTACTATAACATTTACGTGGAGCGATTTACAGTTCACTCCTGGTGTTGGGCTGGAAGCCCACTATGTTCAGTGTACTAAAAGCAGATGGATCAAGAAATTCATGCTTTTTTTGTGCAGGAGTGGAGGCGCTAGTCATGATTTTGAAGGTTACCTGTTCGTCAGACACATGTAATTATATTATAAATGTGTGTGCGTGGAGGCGGCGGAAGTTACTATTGCTTGGCAGGGAAAGGTGCTGGGGATTAAATGCCCAAAATGGGGAATTTCGATGTTTGGGAATCTTCGGCGTAGTATAAGCAACGTCACTGCAAAACGTGCTGCCTTGATGCTCTCATCGTAGAGTACATCCTACTAAAATATGTCTAACAGTTGGTCTAAACACAGAAAATAAACGGACGAGGAAGTAGAGAAAGAGTTAACAGAAAGAAGCCGACGGGAGTGGAGAAAACGAGGTCCCTGCTAATTAAGGTCATGCTAATTATGCCTGCTAATTATGTAGGTCGGCCGCAAGCTCGGCTGTTTGTGTGGCCTTGCGCCGCCGAGGCAAGCAGCCCACATTTTAAAAAAAGAAAGGAATACGGCTGGCTTCGCGTATTCGTGACCAACGCGACAGTCTCCGCCGCCGGGGCAGCCAGGTTTACCGGGAAAGGCCGGCCTGCATGCGAATGCCAGCCGCTGCTTCAGGCCTTGGTTGACGGCTCCCTTCTTGGAGTGGTTCTTAAGAGAAAGGAAGAGAAAAGTGAGCCCCGTTATTGTCTGCTTCAGTGAGCGACACCGCCACAGAGCTCACTAGGGATGGGGGTGAGGAGGGATAAAAGGGTAGAAGTAAAGGTATAGAAAAGAGGAAGAAGAAGCAACAACAAACTGAGGGGATAGGAGAGACAGGAAAGATGGAAGCACGGTCACTGGAGTTGGAGGACGGGGTACACTTCTTTAAACAGAGTTGAGCGAGCGAGCCAGTCGCGGAACGACGCATTCCGCCGAAACTGTCCCGCGTCGAGCTCCGCGCTTTTACCGCTCGTCGCTGTATAGGCTCTGCGTAAAGGAGCGGCACACACATACAAACGCAGCACGCACGCTTGGCCGGCAGATACATGCTTTAGCAGGCAGTTCCGACATGCTGTAACGGCTCCATCGCCATGTCTTCTTGCCTCTCCTCCTCCTCTTCCTCAACCTATCCTCACTTCGTTGTGTTCTCGACGTTGTAGCAGCGCTTTCTTTTATTCACTCAACCTTTGTTCTCGCTCCCTTTTCTCTCTCTCGCCTAATATCCTCCTTGTTCTCTTGCAGCGAGGAAGACAGAACACCCGGCGTCTTATAAGAAGAGCGCCGAGCGAAGCATTCTTGTCGTTCTCAGAGCGTCGTCGTCTTCTAGTGCCGTGCTTTCGCCGTTATAGTGGGGTTCGTTAGATTGGGGCGTTTCCCGTCATCCGCTTTTTGTCCGTTAAGTTAGATTGTTCTCTTGGTGTTTTCTTTTTTTTTTGCGTTGTTACGGTCGCTGTTGTCGCTGGTCTGATTGTCGCTTGTCTGATTGTCGCTGGTCTGATTGTCGTTGTTGTTGTCCGTGTCGTTTGCTGCTGTTGATGTAGATCTGTTCTAACTTGATTGTGGTGAAGTGATTGAAATGTGCAGCTTCACGGCTACTTCCGTTTCCATTTTCAACGGCAAAAGAGGTAAACAGAGAAACTTGTATCGGTGGTTCTCCATTAAATAAACGAGGAAAAGAGCGAAACAGCATACTATTGGTGGCAGTGATCTTGTGCTTATACTGTGCTCAAATGCCGACATCAACGCAATCAATTTCCAGGCC
This sequence comes from Rhipicephalus microplus, assembly GCF_013339725.1. NCBI lineage: Eukaryota > Metazoa > Arthropoda > Arachnida > Ixodida > Ixodidae > Rhipicephalus > Rhipicephalus microplus. Next base: position 63,010,094 of record NC_051168.1, read on the forward strand.
GCGGCGTCCGATTTTTCGATGGAAGCGATATACTTACTGGAGCTGCATTTTCATTGGGTGCACCTTAAAGAACTCGGAAAATTTACCGAGCCCTTCCATGTGGTGTTCCCCACAATCATAACTTGGGGAGTGAAACCTCTGCAATTATTACTTTAGGAGCTAGTGCTGATGTCCGCGACGATACACTTAATGGCGTTATGTTCTATAATATCCTTCATGTTTCCTTAAAATTCACGTTGGGAAATATTTTTGTATTATTGTTTTCGTTTCGTAGGCTGTCTAGCGGAGCTTTCGCTTCATTGGAAGCTACGCGAATTTATAGCCTTAAAAAGATAGCCAGTGTCATTTTCAGCTTGGAGACTCATTCGAAACTGAAAAAGGCATAGCTGTACTCCTCTCCCACTGATACACTCTGAGCGTGGTAAGTTGAGCCAGTTGGTACTTCGTGGTGGAGCAGTGCTATGGGCCTGCAGTTAATAGCTATAAACCCGTATTCACAAATGCTCCTCTACTCAAACTCGGCCTCAAGAGATATTTGAGACTTTCTGTGTTGCAGAAATCACAATGCGAAACATTCTTCAGGGATCTCTTGTGGTCCAGTTTGAATCGAGGAGCGTTTGTGAACACGAGCTTTAGTCAGCGCCCGTTTGTGCTTCCTTCCGCTCTTTCGTGTTCCCTTTCATTTTAGGCGCGAAGCTCCTAAGTCGGTGGGTCTGTTCCTCCCATAGTTCGTCGTGGCTCGTGACCGGCTAGTTCGATGACTCACTCAGCAGGTGCGGACGGATGGACGGACAGACAAACAGACAGACATGCAAACAGGCAACACAGACAGACAGACAGACAGACAGACAGACAGACAGACAGACAGACAGACAGACAGACAGACAGACATGCAAACAGGCAACACAGACAGACAGACAGACAGACAGACAGACAGACAGACAGACAGACAGACAGACAGACAGACAGACAGACAGACAGACAGACAGACAGACAGACAGACAGACAGACACGCTTCGCCCCACTCATCATGATTCACTCCGTGCACGTGCTGTGACTTTAAAATTTTTTGTCGTTATTGTTTGGTTTTCTATGTACGAGCTGCATGTACTTCTATGTCCGAGTATGGGTGACGTTCAACTCTTTACTTGGTGACGCCGAAGCCTGTGAAAGAAAAAAAGACCACCAGACTGCAATTCGTAAACGGATGCACTGTTATATAGGTTGAGAAGTACCGTGCACAACGAAAAAAACAGGGGACAAAGAAGACAAACCAAGCACGTTGTTTGCCATCCGTGTTTTTTTTAGGGGCGAAGCTCCTTATGGCGTGGCTTGTACGTCCCTCGTAGAACGTAACCACCAGTGGCACATACCCGAAATAGCGGTCCTTACAATGTCTGCTGGGTGGGGGCACTTGTATATGATGGATACATGATGAAAAGATGTGAGATGGCTGTGCTTGGAGTTTTCTCTAGACATATGGACGGACGAACGAACTGACACATGCACGGATGGATGGACAGACAGAGCGATGGCCGCAAAAAGAGATGGACGGACAGACAGACGAATGAACAAACGGACGGATGCACCAAGGATCACACAGATAGGCGGACGCAAGAACGAATGGACAGACAGACTGACGAACGCTGCGCCCCACCAATCATCATTCACTCCGTGGATATGCTGTGATTTTTTTCTTTCTGCGCATTACTTCTGGAGGTATATGAATTACCAACTTTCCCGAAATTCTGCTCCCATTGCTGGTACAGGCGTGCGCAGGGTACTCCATCGAAGGGAGACCTTAGTGGGTGGGGGGGGGGGCAGTCTGTAAAAGCAAGTTTCACTGCACTGTACTTACTCCACCCCTGCTTGCTTCTCGATGCTAACAAAAAGCTTTGCAGTGAGCGCGAGAATGAAGAATGTAGTGATGATGAGCTTCGGACACACGACTTCCCTTGGACCTCCGGCTTTGCGTGCTTGAATACGGGAAGTGAACAGTTCTCGCAATGCATCACGAATGGTCCTTGGCCGCCATTATCGCCAAAACATAGGTACGCGACCCGTAACCGCCAAAGGTCCGACTGAGTAAAAAGTATCGGGCAAGCTTGGCGCCTTCACCCCTCCCCTGCCCTGTGTGCGCGCATGTCAATGTGCACTTTATACATCGAAAACTGCCTTGTGGCTTTCTTCTGATGTATTATTTCATTCTGTTGGCGTGGCCGTTACAAGTACATCCGTCGCGGAGATATCAGAGCGGGACAGGCGGCCGTCCCCTACCACTGTGCTCTCCTCTCTCTCTCTCAAAAGTGAAGAGGGTGAGGGCGTTTCGAGAAGTCAGGGTTCGCGACCGACGGTCGCCGCTGACGCCTCTCCCTATGGCGTCCGAGGTTTCTTTCTTTTTCTTTTTTTTTTATTTTCAGCGCTGCGCACACTGTGTACGTGTGTCTAAGCCGCTGTGGCTGGCATGCGACCGGAAGCTGGCCTAGGCGCTTCCGGTGCCGAGTCCTCCTCCCGGTCACAACTTCCTTCCGCTTCCGAAGGCATCCGGCGGCGACGCGATGCTCCGAGAAGCCGCGGACAGGATTCCGCTCTCTCTCTCTCCCTTCTGTTCTCCCTCGGTCCTCCTCGCAATCTCGCGAGGGTTCGGCCGCTGGCGTTTTTTTTGATAACGGAGATCCGAAGAATGCCGCCCGCAAGAAACCCGGTGGGGGGGATCGGACGGACGCGTTTCCCCCGGGCCGTTCAGTGTGAATGCCGCGAAGGTGCGTGGCCGCTTCTCGGTTTAATACGGTTTGGCGTTATCCCGTTAACTTGCGTTAAAGGAGCACTGACCCGATTTTGAGGCATCATGAGAAGGGCATTGCTCGTTTCCTTGCGCGTGTAGCGTTAATGCTGTCGGCATTCATGAGACAAGAAACACGCCAATATATATCAGTTTTTTTTTTTTTTTGTGGCAATGAGGGGTGAGGATGAATACAACTGAGAGAAAAGAAAAAAAGGTGACTCCCACCTTCTAGTCGTCTTAGAGAAATAGATGATGGAACCTCAGAAATTGTTTCCTTTGTCGTACCCTCAACGCTTATAGGCAGCTAATAATTATGGCACGGTGAAACGACAACGCCACCGTCCAACCAAAGCTGTCCAGTTTTTCTTTGTTTTTCATCGATATGATAGTTCTGACATAAGGGGCTGAGACGTGCTGGATAACAAAGCAATTACAGCAAAAGCTGAGTACGACGCAGTGTGCGATCGAATGAAGCATGTTAGTAACATAATGAGTCGGGCAGGTAACATAGCTAGTTGATACCCAGCGAAAGGAATGGAGCTGGCGTGACCACGTATAGACAGACAACAGGTGAACAGTAAGACTGACAGAATGGTTACCAAAGGTTGGGAAATGCATTCGAGGAAGGCAGAGGAGTTAGATACAGTGCCGAAATTAGAAAGTTCGCGGGGACAAATGTGAATCAGCTTTCAGAGTTATATAGGGCAAACTGGAGATCACTGGAAAATGCTTCCGTCCTTCAGTGGACTTAAACAGGCCGAGAATAACGATGACGATGATGAATGATAAGTTGTGAAGGACATGTTGGTGCAGAGATAAGGTGCTGCAGCTACTCTTTTAACTCTTAAATCGATCGAGTGTGTATATACAATAATCGGACTAGTGCTTCTACGTTTGTGGTCCCTTCGACAAAAGCGACGAATTCGGAATAAATTCGAAGCAGTCCCGTCACTGAACAAGGCGCAGGCGCTCGAAGTGCGCGGTTAATTTGTTCGCGAATTCGTATCGCAAACACGCACACGCTCCAAGGCACATATATACGCACGCACACACACGAGTACGACTCGGTTCGTAAGTAAAAACCCTATATATGCAGAAGACCTCCATGAACCTTTTTTTTTTTTGTTTCTTTTGAAAGTCAAAGCTAAACGGCAACATACATGTATTCTCGCATTTATTGTGTGGCAAGAAGCGCAATGCGTGCAGTTGTCGCTATGCGCTTTATTTCCTTCCCCTTTCTTTCTTTCTTTTTTCTCCTTCTCTGCCTTTCTTTTGTTTGTTTTCTTTATGGCTTTCCTCTCCTTTTTTTTTTTGTTCTGACGTGACCGTGAAAAGAGCGCCGCGTCTTTCCGTGCCACCGCCGAACCCCCACATATATAAAGCATCAGAGCTCCTCGTTGAAAACAACTTCACGGCAAGGAGCGCCACCTGCCGCGATTAATTTGAGTCAGCGACGGCTAAGTGCGGGAGTCCTCCTCCATGGGCGCGGAGTCTTGAATTTTTCGAATCCGGATTCCGAGTCCGCAAAGGCGGAATCAACAGGCGCTGTGGAAGAAGAGATTGCCCTCGTTTCTTTCTGGAACGCCTACGTCGTTTGGGCTCTGTGTATTGTACAATGTAAAATTAACATATCGGGGGTGTCAGGACATGCTTTCATGTTTTCTGAAGCATGTTTTTTTCAAGAAAACGAAGAGGATCGATTCAAATATGAAGCGCCATGGGTATTACGGATTTTGATAGGGGCCACTGAAGTGTACTGTGAACTTCGCGTCCGCTAAAAAAAAGACAGAGGGTATCATTATTTTATTTGTTTATGTCTTTGTTTGAAAATTAGGATGTCGAATCAAGTTATTATCTATTATTCTTTAAAAAAGTCTTATAGTTGGTACACTTGAGAGAAGATGCAAATTTCGCTCTAAAATTTGTAATGTTGTCACTCGATAACCTCCATTACTCTAGAATCACGTTAAATTTCATAATCGATTCTCGGCCAATTCTCGGAAAGTGGGTACGAGACACCGGAGAAGGCGTTCGAACAATAACATGGTTGCGGCATTATAGCTCAGTCGCCCGAAGAAGTAAATGTTTGTTTCTGTTGAACCTTCTGTTCCCACACCATGATCCCGCTGAAAATTTGTTGATTATGCAGAGTTCACTGATCGTGTAGCCTTGTGGAAGTGGCTCTACTGTGTTTCAATCAACTGATGAATTGTAGTGAACGAGTTCGCAAGACACGTGAAATGATTAAAATAAATGAGTTCAGGGTACATATATGGTATGGAAAAACTTTATTTATATAGGTCCGTCGGGGCGTAAACTATGCACGTATAGCGGGACGCTTCCACGTCGAGACAGATAGGCCTATAACCTCTCCGTCACGTCGTGGGACCGTTGGGCTGCTCATAGCTGCGTCCTTAAATCCGTGTTTAGAAAAAGTAGTTAACGATTTAGAGTACTTACTACTCTACTATGGGAGAGCTGAAAGCCGTCCCGTGAACATCTTTACCGAGCAGTAAACTCAGTAAGAGGAGTAAGACGAAACCATTGCGTCTATCAGTGTACCTAACCTAGCCTAACCTAACTAGCGAGATACAGCGTTTCGCAACGCTACAAGTGGGGAAACTGTGATATCATGCAAATGCCGTGAAAGCGTACGAATCGATCTGAACTTGCGAAATACACCGTTTTGTAACGCTACAAGTGCGAAGGTTAGAATAGGTTGCGTAGCGCAGCATTCCACTTGGATGATGTAGATTTGGGTGCACGTTAAAGAACCCCAGGTGGTCAAAATTTCCGGAGCCCTCCACTACGGCGTCTCTCATAATCAAATGGTGGTTTTGGGACGTTAAACCCCACAAATCAATCAATCACTTGGATGATGTAAAGGTTGCAATCCGTAACGAAGGGCACCGCCAGGGCGTGTGATCTAAAGCTGGCATGACGATAGTTATAGCGCGCGAGAACAGAACGATGAGAAAGAGACAAGAATGGCACGTCGTCGTGCTGCTCTCGTGCTATCGTCATGCCATACCAACTAGCCCAAACTGCCACACTTCTAAGCTGGAAATCTCATGAAAAGCACGCATACATGTTTGGCGTCTGAATTTCCGAATAAATTTTTTTGTAAGAGTGCGGGACTGGGATATTCCCCGACCTGCAAGATTACGAGCGTCAATGTCTGAAGCCTGTTCAGTTTACTGTGCGGTGGCGAATACTTTCGCTTCCTCAGATAAAAAATTCACAGCGGCTGGTGACATAAACTGAGTTTTCCTGTACTGCTTTGTTCAATTTTTTTGTCCCTCTCGTCTTGATACTCTACGTCGTGCACACTGGCAAGGAAACGCGCGCACGTGTTTATCTCAAACGTGGACGAGCTCCGATCGCGTCATTCGTGTGTGAGACGACGCATTGTTATACCCTTTTCTTTGGGAAGACTCGTAATCCGAGAACCTTCGGACATCTGGCCCGAAGAGCGAAACTGCACAAGTACGCGCGATGCGTCACTGACAAGCTATATAAGGGACGGAACGTCAAAGGCCACGAAGCCGTTCGTCCTGAATGTAAAATAAAACAAGTAAAAAAAAGTGGCTGACATCTCAGAAGGGCACAAACCGTCGCCCGCGGATTGGCCAAGAGAGAGTGAGAGAGTAAGCGAGGAAGTGGAAGAGGCATCGGACGAGTGAAACCGACGAATGTTGAAGGCGTATACATATACTATCCCCCGTCGTCATTGGACGGCTGAAATGCTCGCACTAAGAACACACACAACAAAAGGGGGAAAAAAATAGAAGCGGCAAGATAGATTGTTATGAAGAGAAGGAGTTAACGAACCAATCGACAATAGACATATCTGCCAAGGCGTTTCGCTTCTCCTCCTGACGCATGACAGGTCGTGAAAAACAAAAACAAAAAAGACTTTGCCCCACGAAAGGGTAAGAGGTTAACGCATTTAGTGACGCGCACGAAGTTGTGTGCGGCGCGGTTTGGCAGCGCACGCATTATACGAGCAGCTCGCCACTGTACCCGACTGCGACATAGGCGCATGCGCACTCGCCTCAAGGAGGAAGCGCACTGCCGATACATCACTGCCCGCCAGTGCCATTGTGTACAGCGTGTGTGGTACGCAGTACTCTGGTTTACAGCCTAAAAACAAATGTTAGAGCGCCGCCCACATCTGTCTCTTTCCCTCCTACGGAGAATTTGCATAAGGGATCCATCCGATAACGCTCAACTATTATTAACGCGCGACAGCGTTAAAGAACTCGTTTTGCCGAAATTGCGGTGTCGCTGATTAGATTAGATTTGTGGGGTTTAACGTCCCAAAACCACCATATGATTATGAGAGACGCCGTAGTGGAGGGCTCCGGAAATTTCGACCACCTGGGGAATTGCGGTGTTGCGGTCGTTGGTTGTGAGTGAAAACTCGTCATTTTTGCCTGAATGGAAAATCGAGAAAAGTTGCGAATAAATTAAATAATAAAAACGTTTGGGTCTGAGTGGGGACCGGATCCGGGTCGTTTGCGTGGCAAGTGGATGTTCTACCACACATTCGTGCTTCTTTTTTTCTTTCTACTGTGGTATTTAATAAAGTACTTGCGTAATAAAGACAAAAAATTCAATTCGGCAGATCCCACGTACCTGGGAATCGACGTTATGCGAAGCATGCGTGTGGAAGGTGACCGTGTTGAAATTTGTTTTATTCAGCGACACGTCATGAAATGACGCTAAATATATGCACAAATGTTGCACGCGCAGACATATATTGAAGAGCTGCAGATGTTTACATAACCAGTCGTTCGCACTTGCGCAACGATGCCACACTGGAACATGCGCATTAGCAACACCAGAAGATATATGAAGCTCTGATGCTCGCAAAGACGGTTGCCCAAGACATTGCTACGTGAATAAACTTCAGTGCATAGCAACTAACCTCAATGGACGTTAACCCGACTTTACGGCTGTATCAAAGGAGTACATTTGTAAAGGTTATAAAATTAGGTAGGCAGCACTGCAACCACTATTGACGTTTCACAAAGATTAGCGTGTATTTAAAAAGTTCCGTGACCTGGCGTAGCTCTGTGGTAAATTGCTTCATTGCCACGCAGAATGCTTGGGTTTGATTCCAGCTGGTACCCTGACATTTACTCTTTGCATTCGTCGGGTCGACGCCACGTTATTCATCAATAAAAAGATAGTTGTTTCTGACTAAATAACTTACATGGATGATTGATTGATTGATATGTGGGGTTTTACGTCCCAAAACCACCATAGGATTATGAGAGACGCCGTAGTGGAGGGCTCCGGAAATTTGGACCACCTGGGGTTCTTCAATGTGCACCCAAATCTGAGCACACGGGCCTAGAACATTTCTGCCTCCATCGAAAATGCAGCCACCACAGCCGGGATCCGAGAAAATAACCTACCGTGCTTACACAGATGAGTATTGGTGACCTAATCTCCAATAAAATTTGCTTTGAATTTGATGCTTACAAAAAAAAAAAAAAAACTAGTACCAGAAGGACGCACTTTGAGCACTGATTTGCCGTTAAACTTTCTGCACGTAACATCTTTGGTTTAGCAATTGAGGTGTAGCTATAGGGTTGGGCCGCAGTGCCATGAATATAATGAACTAGTATATAGCCATGAACTAGAGGCGGTGAGAGGTGGGAAGTAGGCACGAAGTGCAAGCCGTATAATAAAGTGCGCGAGTGCCTCCTTTCGTTTGGTCCTTGGAATGTCCGCTGGATGGCGGTACTTCTATATGCTGAATATATGATGAAAAGGTGCGAGATGGCGGTACTTGGAGTGTTCACTAGATGGACGGACGGACAGACAGACAGACAGACAGACAGACAGACAGATACACGGACGGACGCATGGATAGATCTACGGATGGACGGACGCATGAACGGTAGCACAGACGGACGCACGGACGGACGGAAGCAAGAAAGATCGAACGGACGGACGCATCGCCCCAGTCATCGTCATGTACTCAGTGGATATGCTGTGATTTTTTCTATATAGACACGCACCAACTGGTATGGCTTTGTGCTCTATATAGCTCTCGCAGTATCGTACTCTAAATTGTCAACAATTTGTTTTATACACAGTCTTAAGAGTTCCCGAAGCCGATTGCCTGGTATCGGGACGGCTCACATGCTCTCCCATATAATTGAGCATGAAGTACTTGATATCGTTACAGTATTCTAAACTGGGAAAGATCATCTCTTACAGCGACGGTGTTCTGCTCTCTCATAGTATATAGAGTACGAAGTGCTCTAAATCGTTAACTACGTTTTCTAAACACATTTTGCCCTTTAGGTACGCCCTGGGCTGGGACAGCTAAATGCTCTCCCATAGTATATATATACGTCGTACTCTAAGTCGTCGAACATTTCTTCTAAACACACGATATGGCCTTAAATAACTAGAACAGCTGGTGGCTCTCCCATATTAGAGTGTTATAGCGCTTGAAAGCGTTTACAATTTATTCTATATATATCTCGGTGCTTCTTTATTGTAGGCATATAGATACTCTTATTCGTCAACGATAATTCTAAACTCACAGCAACGAATTGCAGGCCTGGTCGAATCGATTAGTCTTGCGAAGGCATTCGCTATTGGGGGAAACGTTACCCTAACTTCTCTGAGCGAAGAAAAACGGTGGCTATGAATGGTTTCTTCGCATGTTTCTTCTTTTGTTTTTAACGACTGTAGCGTATTTTAACAATACACCGTGCTTGGTAGCCTGTAAACTTGAAAACATGTCGTTCTTTCTTCTGAAGCATCTTCAACCCAAGAAATAAAGAGCGAAAGAATGCCCTGCGGGACGTCATCGTCACGTTACGATTGTCGATGTTGTTGTTGTTGACGCTGAAACGGTCATTGTTGGTGATGTTATTGTTGCATGCCGTGGCATTTGACAACGACGACAAGAGCGCAGCTTTACCGTAAAATCACTTCGCGTGGCCATCGCTGACGCTCTGCGCACACAATCACGATATGTAGCACAAAATAGACAACACTTGAACTGTCCCACAGGGGATGTCACGATACGCCGCTACTGCCCCCTCTCGGCATGTATGTCAGCGAGCGCGGGCTGCGATTAACGAGCGTGCATGGTCACACAACTGGACACCCTTGAGTGACGTCTTGCGATTCGTGTCATTTGCATTTGTACAGAATGACAACCACAATGTACCACAAAGCCACGCGCGGACTGTCGCACAACTGGCGTCACAAAAACGCTGCTGCCCCCTGTCGGCGTGTGTTTCAGCGCTCATATCCAGTGACGGGCGAGCGAATAGAAACACAACTGCACTCCACTTATAGTGACCGTCTTACAGGTGGAATCACTTGGGTACATACGGGGTGACAACCGCAACGCAACGCGCGGACTGTCCCACTACTGACGTAACGAAACGCTGTTGCTGCCTCCTGTCGGCGCACGTTTTCAACGATCACGGGCCGTGATCAAGGGGCGTAACAAGCACACAACTGGACTCCCTTGAGTGACGTATTGCGATTCGCGTACTTTCCATGTGTAGGATGAAAAGCAGCGAGGAACGCGAATAGCTCTATTTGTCCCAGTTGCACGTCACCGCACTGTTGTCGTCACTGTCGCGGGATCCCGGTTGGTTTTTTTGGACAGCCGTTGGTGCGTACGTAGATCCACAATGTGCACACATTCCACGCAACCGTTTAGAGGGAAAGCCGTGCTGCTGACTGCCTAAGTACCGCACAATCCACGTATGTTGTATATACTTGTATGCAAGACAGGAAAGTCGGCTGGGACACGATGTTCTAGAAGTCGTTGCAGTGTCAGCAGGCTTCCAGAGTGAGCACCCGAAAAGGCGAGACGATTCAAACGCACGTCACTTCGTCTCTGGGCGCACTGTGTGCGGTGTAGGTTGGCGCGCGGCTTTGATTCTGGACTCGTTAAAAGCGAGACAGGCTGCAGTCTCTGGGGCGGTGCGCTTCTCGCGCTCGTGTGGTAAAAATAAAACAAGAAAAAGAAGTTGTTGCAGGGGCGTGGTGGGAGATTCGAAAAAGAAGCTAGAGCGTTACGCTTTCCACAGGCGGGACTTTGTGTTGTCGTCGCTGAGTTACTTCATTCTATGCTACATGTCGGCTTGTTTGTTTTGATTCTTTCTGTTATTATTTATTGAACTTTTTAATAAAACTTGTTGTTGGGCTAGTTGGTTATACATCATATACTTAGAAATTTGGCGCAACCTCGACTCACGCACACACTCACACAAGCACACACACTTACACCAGCGTGTCGTGTGTGTTGCTCTGGTGTAAGTGTGTGTGCTTGTGTGAGTGTGTGCGTGAGTCGAGGTTGCGCCAAATTTCTAAGTATATGAACTTTTTAAGCCCGCCAGTTTTTTCAGCGGCGGCACCCGCGAAACGATATACTTACTCGCATGCTCGTCAAGAGAGACATGCTGTGGAGCTTCAGAGAAGAAAATACACAAACGCAGCTTACTTCTTTCCCTTCGCATTCACCTCCACAATGCGTCGTGTAGGGTCGCTGAAAACCACCACTGACTGCGCACCTCGAGGAGGAGGAGGGGGCGGAGAAGGGTGACGCGTCACGCACACAACAAACGGTGTACGTTCCATGTGAGAAGGGAAAAAGGTGGGTGGAGAAGGGGGGGGTTGAGAAAACGAGAAACGAAAGGGCAATGATGGTGATTGCTGATTGGTTCGATTCCACGGGTCGCCCCCCCTCGAAACAAGGACCCGCCCAGGCTTTCGTGGCGCGCGCGAGCTTTCACGAAGCTCTTTCCCCCCTTCGTTTCCCTTCCTCCCCACCGGTGCCTTCCACGCTCGTCTACGCGCGCAAACCACCTAGCGAAAGCTGTTGTGCGCCTAGCGCGGACGTGTCACTCTAGTCAGCCGGGGTTGCGCCCGCTGCGCGGCAAGCCGTGCGACGAAGGTTAAAAGCGCAGCGAGCGGCCATCGTCGCAAAAACGGGGGTGGGCGGTGGGGGAGAGGGGGATTTCCCGAACGCTCCAGTTGGCAGCGGCCCTGGCGTCAGAATAGGGCTGAACTGCTGGCCGCGTCGTCCACCACGTCGCGAAGCGGGGAGGAAGGCCTGGGGAGAGGGGAAAGTCGGAAAAAGGGGAGGAGGCACGAGGTGATGATGAAGCAAGGACTATATAGTCCTCAATGAGGGAGAGAGGAATAGGTGTGGCTCGGAGCCTTCGACTGATGGGAAAGAGGGGGTGAGTGTGTGTTTGTGTTTAGTCCCTCGCTGGCTGTGGCGCGAGTAGTGAGCGACGTATTTGTAGAGAAAGACGTGTTTTACGTGAAAGTGCAACAAGGAAAAAAAGAAAGAAAGAGAGGAGTGGTTGCCGCGAACAGGCAGATGAAGAGACGAGATCGGTTTGAAAAGGCGGCGCTGGCAGATAGTGGGGTGCCCGTCGCAAACCTTATGCCCTGCATAGAGAGAGAAGGAAAGGAGAGGGAAGTGTCGGTTGAAGGCCGCATTGGTGTTAGGTTGTAACGGGTAGGTCAAAAGGTCATCGGAGAGGCGTTTCCTTTGCTCGTACATATAGCCCGTCCTTTCTCTCATATGATAGACACCGCTTGCGAAAATCTGCATGGCCTTTCTCTGCAGAGGGACACAGAAAAAAATTATCTCTCTCGTATAAGTCGATTATTCGATCACAGGTAAGAGAGAAAATGCTCATGAACAAAAAAATTGCAGCCCCCTTTTTGAGTTTCCCACACTTGTCACGTCACATTATATACTTTGGCAGCGTCTGCAGCGGCCTGCGTAGTTAAGTACGGTCCACTGCTGCCCGGGAACACTACAATTAACACCATTCATGATGCTGTTCTTCCAACAGCAAGTGGAGATGACAACAATCTACATACATGCAACTATAGTCTGTTCATAACTGTTAGCCACCATTAGGCCTATGCCAAATCAAGTTACTGTGCTTTCTGTAAGAGGCCGATATTCAAACATGCTGTACACGTGGGTGTTCCCTTTAACAGTGGACTCGTCTGTACATCGCCTTCTGAGCGAGTCGGAGACTTAGCAGTACCAAGATTCTGAAAATTGCGCTCAACCCACGTGGGGAAAATATGGAAAAGTACCTCGAAATCTGGGACGGTACCATCAGAGATACTGGGGGCGAAACGTAAAAGTGAAACATGTCACATTGATTTTCTTATCTAATAATATACCTATGGTCCCTTCCTGAGTTATCAGTCAAGCCAATTTGTTGTTCCACATAAGCGTTCCCTTCAAGTAGGCGGAGACACGGACAAATGAGCTTGATAGTGGGGATACTCGACATTATGTGACTATAGGCCTCGTCATCTGGAGGAGGGAAGGGCCACTGAGAGAGGAGGAACCGTCTAGACGCTTGTCGAGAGAAAGCTACGAAAAGTATATGTCGAATCGGAATGACCTGGTTGGAAGCATTGTGGGCATATGAGCCCGTTTCGGGGATATATCAACGTCTGCGACAGTGTGTCATTGGGTCACTGAGAGGAGGAAGTAGACATCTCGGATACACGTCCTTTATCTCTCTTGTTTTTCTTTTCAATCTTCGCTTCTGCGTCGCTTTCTTCTTCGAATCGCTGGAAACGGAAACTGCGGCATAGTTCTTGATTGACGTGACGTTCGAAATCAGCCTGTCAGTCATCCTGCTCAGCGGGGTATAATGCGTCTTTCTTCCTCTCTCTCTCTCTTCCTTCAATGCTGTGTATCTTTTAAACCTTCTCCCCTTCTTTCAATCCACGTTCTCTTCGCCCTTGAGTTCACTTCTTTCTCTTTTTTTTCAAATGCACGGTCTTCCGTCCCGTGTCATCTCGTATTATCCGTGACGGTGTTCGGTTTCCCAAATTGGCTTTCGGCTATTAGACTAAGATTGAATAGGTACCCTGATAACTTGTCTCGGAGCGAAATAATAAAGTAAAATGCTAACCCTTTTTGTTGTCTCTGGCTGCGAGCTGGTATACATGAAACGAGCACATAACGACATTTCGAACGTCGTTCGAAAAATAGCTGACGTCCGTTTCATGTTACGGCGCACCGCAGGTGACGCAGCATCCGAATGCATCTGTAGAAGTCATTCCAGCTGCCAGTTAGGCAGCCTTATTAGTTGTTGTTTTTTTTTGTCTTTCGTTCAAGCACGGATGTCTGTTGAAACTTCTTGCGGAAGGTAGATTGGTTGTAGCCTGTATATGTCAAAATTGCACGAGGGCGCATTGAAATACGCTGATATACGGTTCTCCAGAGTTTCGTCGACCTTATAGCTACCAAAAATATTGAATTTTCGGGTGATTTACATGTCAAAACGAAATTATTATTACAATTATTCTTGGGTGTTTACGTCCAACAGATATATCCTATATGATTATAAGAGAAACCGAAATGGGGGGGGGGGGGGGGTTCCAAAAATTTCTATCACATATAAGTTTCCCTAACGTGCGCATATATACCTAAGCACACGGGCATCCAGCATCTTCCGTCCATCATATCACGGAATCCGCGGATGGGACTCGATCCCACGACCTTCGGCTCAGCAGTCAATTGCCTTGATCACTTCCCGCGTCCTCTGTGAATTGCGTATATGCGTTAGGCAAATAAGGAATATCGATTCCGTGTAAACGAATGGTCGAACCAGTATACATTAATTTTTTTTTGTAAATATCTATTTCTATGCAGTCGTTTGCCAACTTTGCCAACGCCGCCGGGATGTCCAGTATGCAGCTGCTTTCACAATCGGGGCTGTTTGCCGCTCGTTTGGTCGAGACTCAGAAAAAAATTAATTGCAGCCTCAGATGCCGACCAAAGAAGCAGCCGTGTACACAAATAACAGAAAGAAAACGTGATCATAAGCATAAAATACCGTACACAATGCCCGAGTTCGAGCGTGGAATGCAAAGAAGTGACAGCCATGGCTAGCAGAGGGCGCCACAGTCGTTGGCACCAAATTCGTCAACGCATTAGGACCATTTCGGGGTTTATGCCCACGACAACTTTTTTCCTTTGTCCCTCCTCAGGCACGCGCATACACCGTTTTGTATCTCTTTAGTCTTTTTGCGAACCGGCGAGCACGGTACTGCAAGGCGTAAGGGTTGGGCAAATTTCCAGCGCTTTCTGTACACACACCGCGAGCTCCCCCTTGCGGATTGCCTCAGCACTAACGGGAAGTGTTATACAGTTGGGAGAAGAAGAAAAAAAGAGGTAAAATAGGAAGAATGACTTGACCGTCTCGTGTCGTTGCGTTGGGGGACGCTGGCAAAAAAGGGAAAAAGTTGGGAAGCAGGGTGTTTTGTTGCACGCTAGTCCGTCAGGGGTAGGTGGCGCTGGCGTCGCTTTGGATGTGCTCTGTGCGTGCGATAGCGCGGAGCTGGGGTCTGTCTCTTTTGTAAACACAAACAACCCCACAACTCTGCCCGGTTGGCTGGACGTTTTTGGGGAGCGGTTGGTTGCCGGGGTAAGGGGTGAAGAAAAGGACCGTGGGATGGACCTTAAGGGGGGTAAGAGAGGTGGTTTACGGCGGGGGGGGGGGGGGTGATAGCAAAAGCGCTACCCCTCGTTCACGACAGTTTGTGTACGATGGCGTAGTGGTCGCCCCTGCCCTTGTGTTCTTTTATATAAACTTTTTTTTAACTTTGATTCTTTCTAACGCGCTGCCCGTTTCAACTCTTAAAGGATTTCTCGCTTTTCAGAATCCCCTGCCTCGGCTTTTGTCACAATTTTTTTTTTCGTTCTGCAATCCTCGACACGCGTCGTTGCTGATGGCTGCTCGCGTGGACGACGTGTGGCGTGTATGAATTCCCCGGTGGTGCCTTCAGGGCTTTCCATCCCCGCCAAATCTTTCTTTCTTTTTTTTTCAATTCCTTTCTTCTTTCAAAACTTATATACCGCACCCCCATTCCTCACCCCTTGTCCTCTATTTATGAGTGATGTGGGAGTGAAATCCTCGAAAATGTTTGTTCTGACCAGCACCGCAACACAACAATGCACCTCGGCCCGCGCGGGACACGCGAACAGTCCCATTCATAGACGCTACCGTGGGCGGGCGGCGGGCTTTCCAGGACATTATTTGCGCTCTTTTTTTTTTTTAAAGCCTTCAATTGAGCACAGAGGCGGATAGGGTACGTGGCGTGTCCCAGTGCCGTGAAGGAGGCACATAATGATGTTGTGCTGGCTACCACCTCCTCCCTTCTTTCTTACCGCTGGACAGCTTGTCGGCGCTTCTCACAGAGGGCGTTGCTGTTGGCGCTTGCGCGTGCCTTACGCGTGTAAGAAGAAGCGCTCCGTTGTGTTGTGCGTTCTGGTAACGGGACGTTTAGGAGGGATGGTTGCAAGGAGGGGTGGCGCGTTTTGTTGCGTGCTTAAATGCGTTTGTAGACCGAAAAAACGGTGCTTCCGAAAGGGTGTTTCAGAAAAAGAAGCCCGTGCGCGTCACAACCGATTGCATACAGCGCGCACTTACGTCAGTGCCATTGTCGACTGAGAATGGCGCGTATTTGGCAAAACGGAATAGGGTGCTATACGAATGTGACACCTGGTGTTTCTGCGGGACAGTTCGATGAATCTTGTTTCGATGGTTTTTCAATAGATTTCCACTGTGCGGGTGACAAAGCTCTGAAGAGGTGTTGCCTAACATTTAGCCTGTCATTGGCTGCCGTTTCTTTGAGGGCACACGATTTGGTTTGGTGCGCGGCGCAGCTGCTAGAAACGGCTGGCGTTGGAGTTGATTGTTTTCTTATAAGCACGACAAGGATTGCCTTCGAAGCGACATTAAAAAAACAGCAAACCGGACACTGAATAATTGTTTTCGAAACTGTCATAACGCTTAATGTCTTTCCGTTTCCGCCAATATGTGGCATATAGTTCTTATTAAAATGGCGCTCTTCTTAACCAACTCTGTTCGATCGGGTGAGTACGGGCACCCTCAAGGGGAAACACCGAATGACGAATGCAACGCTCAACGACTCGCTCAGATTAAACATTGTTTTCTTTTCCTATGAAAGAGCAGCGCAAAAACTTAGCCAGTAGCGTTCTACCTCGGCGTGTAAATTATTTCCAATGGTACCGCGGGAATGTCAATGTGCGCGTGCGCAAATGCTTTTCCTTTGCGCCAAATCACAGAAGCCGCCACTGATTGCTTCTTTATCGGGAAACTAGCAACGTTTCACTTCTTATCGCCAGTCTGCGGTTACAAGGAGTACCTTTATCGCGCTCGCGGATATTTTTCGGGGAAATAAGCGAAATTTTTGAACGTGAGTTTCATATGGGGACCCCCGCCGCGGTGGTCTAGTGGCTAAGGTACTCGGCTGCTGACGCGCAGGTCGCGGGTTCAAATCCCGGCTGCGGCGGCTGCATTTCCGATGGAGGCGGAAATGTTGTAGGCCCGTGTGCTCAGATTTGGGTGCACGTTAAAGAACCCCAGGTGGTCGAAATTTCCGGAGCCCTCCACTACGGCGTCTCTCATAATCATATAGTGGTTTTGGGACGTTAAAGCTCACAAATCAATCATTCAATTCATATGGGGACGGCGATCCCAGCATCTGAAGAAACGACGCCATTAATTGCCTCGAGTCTTCTTTCCCCCCAGTTTTGGAATGATACATGTCGCACTGAGATATTACTATTATTAAAGCAGTCATCCACTTGTCTTGACTGCTTGTTTTTCTTAAATGCTATCGTCTAATGTGTGAGAGGGGATGAGGGGGGCAGCTTTTTTTTTTCTAGACCAAAGTTAGCCAAACACAAGTTTTCTTTGGTACAGGCAAACACAAGTCTTCTGCCCCCTAGCTGTTCCAGAAAAGAAACCTACTTGTCTTGGGTGTCACGCCTTCCCTATAAACACGATTATGGCGCCGCCTATGATACCTGACACGAAGACGCGAACTACTTGGCCATTGTCGCGAGTGTTTGATGCTTATACGACAGGGCAGGCAAGAGAACTGACGACACATATAGTATGTATATCTCGCAACCCACTCAACTTCTTCACTCCCTGTATCGCGTCAGGAAGGGCACATATACGCAGCATGCAGTGACGTCATAGACGCTGCCACGCTGTTTTACGTTCTACAGCAAGTGCATTGTTTAAAGCTAAATTTGCCTTATCATCTCCATCTCGTTATCTCCGCAAATAGGACGGAAGCTGCGAATTCCGGAACAACGCAGCGTGTAGGTGTATATACAGGTGAAATCGCACTTGTCTGGAGCGCCCAGCCGGTCACTCGAACTGTTTTCTCTTCATAAATGTGCAAACAAATGACGCCGTAATGGTATTCAACGTACTAATACAGCATGCTGGTTCCTTGTTCGATAATTGAAGCATGAACCGAAGCTCGTATAGCTAACTTGAGATAACGGCTACGAACAATAACGCCGTCGACAGCCACGCGCTCTACCGATAGACAAGTTTCATTTCGTCTTTGTATGCTCTCGCATAAATACAGCGAGAGTATACTGTATCTGCGATATGAGCGTCGTTTTGATGCGTAATTCTTGTACGTCTCGGGCAATCGATTTGCCTATACCTGCCTGCGGGATATCTTCTAGCACACAGCGAGAGTATATACTGTATCTGCGATATGAGCGTCGTTCTGATGCGTGATTCGTGTAAGTCTCTAGCTATCGATTTGCATATATACCTGCCTGCGGGATATCTTCTAACTAGTGCATGAGTGACGTTCCAGGCTTTGATTCTTTTTGTTTGCTTTATATTCTCGGCTGAACGTTTACTTCCTAGCAGATTCGTGCCGGCGGGCGAACTTCGTGTATACCCGATCGCGTGCGTGCTTCTCTGTCGACCACTGCGCAGGCAAAAAAAAAACAAAAAACAAATGCCGCCGGGAAGTGTTTGCTAGCTCCTGCAGCCGCGCGACCGCCTGTTTCTCGGGGCTGTTTACCTCAGCGTTTTTTCCAGATGCGTTTTCTGCGAACGAGAGGTAGAGAAAGAAAGGGTACTGCATCATCCGCATCATCCTCCTCTCCCCAATGCCCTGGAAAAAAATGCTGAAGGGTTTAGGAAGGGGGGCGAAACTGGGCTCAGTGAGAAGGCACATACGCCGCTTCGGGTGGATCGTCAGCGCTGCAGCGTCACGTTTAAGAGACACCGACTCCTCGAGCGCCAGATAATTAATCTTCATTGGAAAGTCAAACTTCACGGAGGCGGAGAGAGAGCGCCCCCGTGCGGTTGGAGTGAAAAGGCATCGAACCACGATGGCGCATATACTCCATCGCGTGCATAGACTGAGTCGAAGAAAAGTTTGTACACTGTATATAAGATGCGTACAGCAGAACGGATGGACGAGCAGTGATAGCGTAGCGTTGTGTGTGTTTTTTTTTGTATTTTATAAGTGTGCTTGTATCCGGTGAGCGCAAAAACAAAAAAAAAACTTCGATTTCTGACGGGTGGCTTTGCCTCGAAGAAGGTATAGATAAATACCGCTCGAGGCTTCAGAGGTTCGGCTGAGGTGTTGTTCCCCAAGCTGTTAGTAGAGTGATCGGTGCCTCTTTCGGTAACGAAGAAATCGATGAGTGAAAGGGGTCGGGATATGGGAGGAGGTTTGAACGGGTGAGTTCGAGTGGTATACGAGGCGCCTGACGGTGCAGCGGCGAATTCCTTTGCGCGGCGCAGGCGAGCGTGTCGGTGTCGGGGAAAAAGTTAACTTTCTTTCGCAGTTCGTGAGGGCTCAAAGTCCTCGAGGCAGTGTTCGAAAACATTTCTTTTTCTCGAACTGCGCTGCTCCCGTATGTCTGGAAGAGACGCCGCGGAGGAGCGAGCGAGAAACCGCGAGAGACGGAACGTGAGCCCGCGGGAAGTGCTATAGTTAGGGCTGAAAGAGTTTAAAACAACTACAGTTTAAAAACAAACTGCTTTCGAACTATATCGTGCTCGAAATATACGCAAGTGCATGGAAGGTACACCACTGATGTTGTTTAAACGTTCAGCCACGGATGAAATGGAAACTGGCAACATTGTGCCCGCCTGCCTTGGCATCTAAGTTAGAAGCGTGGCAGCTTGGACTAGTTGGTATGACGTGACGATAGTTATACAGCGCGAGAACACAACGATGACACAGAGTCCTTCTTGTCTCTGTGTCGTCGTTCTGTACTCATGCTATAACTATCGTCATGGCATCTATAAGGTTTTTTTTCCCGTGGTGAGTTGATATCACTTTTCTATCCACTCAACTTTTGTAATGTGACTGCCGACTGAAGGTGGCGGGTTCGACCCCGGCCGGTCGATTTCGATGGAAGTGAAATGTTATAAAAGCCCGTCTACTGTGTGACGGAACTGCACGTTAAACACCATATATGGTCTAAATTTCCGGAGCCTCCCCCTGCGGCGTCTCTCGTAATCATGTATCGTGCTTTTGGGACGTAAAACCCCACATATTATTATACTTGACTTTTGCGATTCCGTATGAAGAAACCCTGTTTTTTTAACGATTAATTCGATCTTACTCAAAAGCTTCTCTGTGTAGGAACCGATTATAGCTGTTGTGCTGTAAGACATCTAAAAAAATAATCTAGAAGTTGCTTCAAAGAGGGCATGTTTGAGGTAATTTCTGGATTGCAAACAGTGCATGTACGTCATGAAAGTAGATATATTTAAGCTAATATTGGCCCTGAGTTGTGACCATAATGTCTGTCTGCTATCGTTTTTGTAAACACTTGCAGCGTGTGTGGTGATGGTGGTGGTGGGGGGGGGGTATGTAAAATGGGTGGGCGGCTGATTATGAAAGAGATGAAAAGACTGAAGTTTTTTTATTTGTGCATGAATAAAAAAGGAGGGTATGCTACCTTAGAGCCGTCCATCGGAACAATACGCCAGTAATATTGAAGAAACACACTCACATACACATAAAATAAGAAGTAGAACGAGTGAAGAAATAAGAAAAGAGAATAATTGTTAAGAGCTATGAGCAAACATACAGTATGTATCGTATGAATGATGATCAGAGTTTAAGGACATTCAGTGTGTCCACATAGATTACCGCGGATCGAGTAATCTCCTCATCTGTCGATCTTTGTGGTGTTATAAGGTTTTATTACTGCTAACGAGATCCAAAACGTGGTCACAGAAAGGCGGTAACTTCTTGTTACGAGCGTGTACGAGTATTTATACGCAGCTAATAGGCATTGCAGTTCAATTTGAACCTTGATTGCACATCCAAAGAGTAGTTATATATGCATCGTTCGAGTACGGTGGTTTTTTTGCTTGCTTGTTTTACTTCGTTGTGTTCTTTCTTTTTTTCGTTTTACTTTAGTTTCTGTTTATTTCATATAGTGCGAACGCCATGCGGGGCTAAACAGGTGAATTCGTGTTGATGTAGAAACGAAAAAAAAAAAATGAAACGAAACATGTGAAACAATAATACGAGGAAGAGTAATGGGGAGCAATGACGAGTGAAGAAGGAGGGAATAAAGAAGAAGAAGAAGAGACAAAAAATAAATAAAACAGTGACTCGTGCGTTGCGCGAGTCTGTTACAACCGGAGCTGGCGCTTCCCTCTTTCTCTGTATGCGTGTTGTGAAAATAAATACGCTCGTTTCAGAATGGAGACGGGAATGGCGGGGCCTCCGTGCAAGCCTCTCGTAACCCTGAAAAGTCTTGGCGTGTGCTCTATTATTATTTCTATATTTATATCTCCTTTATCTCTATACCCGCTATTCCGTCCTCTTCGTCTGTTTTATTTACGCACGTACTTCTCGCTGTCATCCTTGCCAATCGGGAGCCTTCGCTTATAAACAATCAAACAAAAGACTAAATTGCGCCTCAACAGGTAACCCATCGACTATGGTTACAGCAGCTTCATAGAAAAGCAATAAAACAACCAACGAACGTTCTTCCGTAAGATACATAACTACCAGAACTTTGTTTTGCCGCTTCACATACGAAGAAGAAATTGAAAATGTCCACTCCAACACTCGGTATAGAGATGGCGAATAAAGCTGAAACGTTCGGTATTGACCATGGAGCTGGAATCTATCGAAGTATCATCTGTTGTAGCTTTTTATTTTTTTATTTCTGAAGTAATAGCGATTGTTCGGCCTGGTTGGTACTTCGTTCTCGCTGAAATTTTCAGCGCTGAAACGGGCGCCACGTAGCGGAAGAAACTGGGGCACAGGCGCTCTGTTGTGCTTGTCCTGCTGTACGTCTTTCGGATGCCACGAGTCGAACCCAGGACCTTCGGTTCAGCAGTCGACCACCGCAACCACTCGTCCACCCACCATGGTGGGCTGTAATGGAACTTCCCATACATGCTCGAAGGCAAAAATTACGCGAACGACGATCGAAAAATTTGATGTGAGAGGTAAAAAAAAGGCTGTTAGAAGACGAAGGTTCTTTAAATAGAGCAGTGACTCACGGAAGCCGCTAAGGAATAATACATATCATGTACACCATGGCTCGTCTCTCTCCCTCTCTCCTCTCTATCTTTCATCCCCCATCCCCCTCCCACTTGCAGGGTAGCAAACCGGCTGCCTATAGGCTGGTTAACCTCCCTGCCGTTTTTTCCTGCTATTTTTCTTCATTCCATGGTTGGTCAACATCGAGACAGTCTACAGAAGCGAACTGCGCAGCGCAAGCCGCTCGTGACCATGAGCTGCGCCGACCGGAAGGCTAGCTGTCTTTCTGCAGGAACCGATGTCCACCACGTGGTCTGACCGTGACGGCCGGTCATCACAAGGAAACCAACGGGCGTGTTTGGTTCGTCGATATAGTTTACACACAAGGGGGATTCAGAGAGGGCATGAGAGGGAACAGAGCTATAGCTGTATGCAATATGGCGGCCTGCTACATTGCCTCAGTAAAATTTCCTGGCAGGCAAGTTGCTGTAAGTGTAACTGTAACAGTTGCTGTAAGTGACAAGCTGTGGTACGTAATTGTGCAAGCAGGCAGGTGAGTGAATACTTGATTTGAATAGCATGCATAAAAAGACTCAAGATCAGACGCAGCACTCTGTCTTGTGTGTTGATTGTGCCTGATATAACACGGCCCTAGCCAGAAGATCATTTCGAGGTGGGAAAATGGAGGAGGGTGTGTTTAACTATGTATACTTTATTTATGAGAGATTGAAGTCTGGCTAGTTGGAAATGCGTGATTGTTCACGTAGCGCAAAAAGTATAGCTCAGTGCAAGTGACGGCTCGCTTTCGGCTCGCATGTCGGCTCGTCTTCGCCCCTTCTCATGGCCTGTATCGAATGTCTGCGGTACACGCGAACAGTCGTTCTGTGTGTATGCTCGTGCGTGTGTTTATATGTCCGTTCGTATGTATACACACATCCGAATTGGAAACATTTTGGAGAGTTTGAACCCCCTCATAGCGACGCCTGTATACTTGTTACGTTTGTAGTTACATCTGTGAACTTTGCTACTGCTGCCGCTGCGTAGACGCAGAGTGTGCAGTCTGCGTCTTACCATCGCGGTCCAGCAGCGTATAGTGGTACGTGCCTGTTGCATGCTGCCGTCCGTTGTATCATCGAGGAAGGCGCTGGGCGTTCTGGGAAGAGGCGGGGGGGGGGGGGGGTCTTGGGCGCCCGGATGTCTAAAGGCCGTCGCCCGGCCCTGTATAGCTCTAGGCTCGCGGAAACCCGAGCCGACTCGGGCAGCACAGCGTGGCCGGATGGCCTGTGCACGGTCCGCGGTCCCGGCGGCGATGAAAGCGAGGAAGTGCGATGGAAGGATGGCTATCAAAGGTCGCACCCCTGGAGCAGATGTCTCCTTCTTGGCACTTGTGGCGCACCGGAACGCTCCCGCGTTCATATCACTTTTACAACGTGAATAGGTCGGCCTGTTATACGGAACACAACAAACTGTGCGTTAATGTCGCATTTTCAGTAAACGAGACCGATGCCATGTTTAATGGTCTGTTTTATTACCACGTTTTATTATTCTGAAATGCGCCTGTATATTGTGCCAAGTTACAGACGCATTTATGTTTTACGCGATTCCACCACTGTCCGTACGTGTCATTTATACTGTTAATTTATGCGTGCTAGTACTTTTTTTTAGTTATTTACTACACGCACACGATTATTCTGCGCAGTGAGTGCGCATTAGTGCTAAGGGCCTATAGTAAGGTGACGTTTCGTACAACGTCACATTTTGCCACCGCCCCGCCGCGGTTGTCTAATGGCTATAAGGTACTCGGCTGCTGAGCCGCGTGTCGCGGGTTCAAATTCCGGCTGCGGCGGCTGCATTTCCGACGGAGGCGGAAATGTTGTAGGCCCATGTGGACAGATTTGGGTGCACGTTAAAGAACACCCAGGTGGCCGAAATTTCTGGAGCCCTCCGCTATGGCGTCTCTCATAATCGTATGCTGGTTTTGGGACGTTAGACCCCACATATCAATCAATCATCGCCTTTTGCCACCAGCACCATGACAATGTTGTATTGTTGCACAAATGAAGAAATAAAATAAATGATCAAGTAGTAGTTGACAATAACCGCCTGCGGCGGCAGTTGCGGTGCTCATCGGGAGGCCGTGGGATTCGATCCCGTCTGCGGAGGTTGCATGTCGATGGAGTCGAAACGCTAGATACGCGTGCACTTTACAACGTCAGTGCATGTTAAAGAAGATCAGATGGTCGAAATTTTAAGAGACCATCCGATGCAGCGCTGTCTTGGAAGTAAGACCACAGCGATCAAGCGCCGCGCGAATAAAACAGGGCAACGAAGGAACACGCATCACAAGCGAAGAGTAACAACTGTTTTTATTGGCACTGAGAAGCCCCGCTTGTTTGGGCCAGTTATTTTTTTTTTTTTTTTCAACGCCACTATTACTACGAAAAGAAGGCGGCAGCTCGAGAGAGCGCTAGGCAGTCTTCTGGTCTTCTTTGTCTTCTGTGCTACCTTGAAAGCTGAGCGCTTAACCAACTCGGCCAGTCTCGCATTTTATATTGCATGCACTATACTACGATTCCACTAACTATCACTACTGGTATACTGTTGCATGCTTCTAGTATTGCCACTGTCGTAGA
The DNA here is from genome assembly GCF_013339725.1 of Rhipicephalus microplus. Lineage (NCBI taxonomy): Eukaryota > Metazoa > Arthropoda > Arachnida > Ixodida > Ixodidae > Rhipicephalus > Rhipicephalus microplus. The sequence goes on from NC_051168.1 coordinate 63,034,865, forward strand.
CTATTTATTTGACTACTATTCATACGTTCATTCATTTTATTACCTCAAAGGGACCAGTTGGGATAATACATGAGGGAGTGGGTGATATAAGGGCTAATAATATCAGGGTAGTAATGATGGGATCGGTTCAATGAGCCGCTTGAATGCTTGGGTATCGCTAATGGTGGCGACTTCGGTGGACAGGTCATTCCAGTCTCGGGCTGTGTGTAAAAAAAAAAAAAAAACGATTGGTGAAAGGTGACAGTGTGGGCTTGCATTGGATAAACGGCGCTACAGAGACTGTGGCGGGAAATGTGATGGGCTCTT